>CAEGAE010007863.1:0-10752 GCA_903067095.1 Girardinus metallicus | reverse complement strand
GTGATTTTCTGAAATTTTTTTTCTCATTTTGTCTCTCATAGTTGAGGTCTACCTATGATGTCAATTACAGGCCTCTCTAATCTTTTTAAGTGGGAGAACTTGCACAATTGGTGACTGACTAAATACTTTTTTCCCCCACTGTAAATTCAAATTAATAACCCATGTCTAAACTTTTTGCTTATGAAATTTCCATCAGGTGTACATTAGGCATTGTTCAATGTTAATTAGTTAAATAATAGGTCTATCAACTCAAATGGATAGACCATTTGAGTTCTCACCCATAGTGATATATTATTCAACTAATAACAGCAAATCAGTCAAGCTTCCTTTGTATGTATTCACTTGTATGTGATCGTCCTCAGTGACTGGGTCAGAGGTGCTGGTTGATTTGTCAGCCATCCGTTTCCTCCTCACTGCTACTCGAGGCCTGGCTTTTGAAAGATCTACAAAAGGGAAACATAGTACATACATTAGCCAAAAGTTCACCACTAACTGAGAATAAAGACACCAAACTCAGGAAAAAAAATTGTTCTTTGCAATTCAGTTTACATTGCATGTCATCTGTCAGTGGAATGTTTTTCAATTTAATACACCAAGGTTTTCTTTTAATTCCCTATTTTAACCGGTTTCTTTAATCTTTTTCATTTGCTTAAACTACTAAAATGTTACATCAGACTATTGATAGATATTAAAGAGGGACCTATTTGGATATTTTAGCAAAAAAGCACTTGTAAGTGTGAGGGGGGAGAGAGGGTAGTCACAAAATCTTAAGCATTACTGAATCCTTGCTGTTAAAGGAATCACCCACCACAGAGAATTCAGCTAGGCTTTTAGCCAAATTGTCTAAAAAAAGCTATATCCAATCTCCTTTTTATTTAAACCTTTTAGAACAATGTTGCTTATCACCATATTCCTCATAGCTCTGAAATGGCACTGCTGAAAGTCAATAATAACATTGTATAGCCTCAGAAAACTATATATTGTCTATAGCTGGATCATTGGATAAGGCTGGATACCTTTTATTAATTTAGAGATGCTTGAATATGCTGTAATGATCAAAACACACTAGGGTGGGCTAATTAAAATCTGTCTGACAGAGTTTTGTTTGTTACAAATGATTATGATAAATCTTCCTCAGTTCCCAAAATAAGTATGGAATAGCAAAGGATTATATCCTTGAGCTATTGGGTGCCTTTTAGACTGTGTGTGTGTTGAAAGTGTAGCTGGGTGAATGAGGCTTTAGAGTAAAAGTGCTTTGAGTGGTTAGCCGCACTCATTACACACTATGCAACTCCATTTACCTGTTATTGGTCAGCCAAGACTTAGAGGTGTACCCTGATTAATGTTTAAAATGGAATTTAAAAATTCAGGGTCAGATATCATGTAATTTGTTTGAAGGAATACAGGAATAAACAGCATGATTTGTGGGGATGTCTCCTACAAAAAAAATCTTCAAAAATCAGAAGTAGGAGCAAATATTTACTTTAGTATAGGAGCCACATAATGTGGTGTAATAATGTGGCTTAGCACTGGATCTCTTGATGTGCCGATTTTTCTACAGAACCACACTCCAGTACTAGCCTCTGTTATACTATGTAATCAGTTTGGTGGGGGGAAACTCCCAACAAAACTCTACTTAGCAGAGCTCCACTGAAGTCATAAATTTTAAACTTAGTATGACCTGATGTAGGTTCCAAAGACTCCAAAGATGTGTGGGTGCAAGATCTTGTTAAAGGCCGCCTTGGAACAAAGTCCTGACCGCCCTTATTATGCTGGGAACAAATATCAGACGGTATCCCAGCATTGGTTGGCTGTCTGCCTCCGTGTCTGTCCTGCTGTGCTGATGTCCCAGTAGAAGAACAGCCTGATGTCATGCATCCCACACTGACAGGACCAGCAATCTCCCCTTTCTCACTTGTGAAACTGTCCTCGGTCTCCATGTCAGATTTGGCACAATCAGTCCTACTGCATGAAGTAGATCTATAAGTGGTTGGTCTGCAGGTGTTCTGGTTAGTTATCCTCCCAAATCCATCCACATGTCCAGAGGGAGCTGTGTCAGCTTCGACCATGCTCAAAGATCCAGTGATAGGTCTTGTTCTGCTGCTTGATGCTGCCCCAGTACTGCCAGTGATTTGAATTTGACCACTGTCAGCCCTTTGTCTCACAGTGCCCCCAACAATCTCAGAGGTCTTTTCTTTATTTCCAGATCTCCTGCAGTTCTCTGTAGCAGCCTTTATGTCTGCCTTGATCTGTTCACTGGTCACCTGACAGCTCTTCTCACAGGTGCTCTGTGTCAACTGAGCCTTTCCCTGATCAGAGACAGGAACGCTTTTGCATCGTCGCAGAGGAGTCTTTCCTTTACCTGAATGAAAAGAAGTATATATGTACACAAATTTATTTTATGTTAGAGTAGGAAGATAGAGGTATGTCAAAATAAAAATTTAAAATGTTCAACAGATTTCTGAAAAAAGCCAATTACAATGTCAGATTTACAATATAATTAATTATAATGTAATCAATTACAAATGATTACATTGTAATCAATTGTACCCATTACAGGTTAATGGGTAATAGTTAATACCCATTACAATCTGAGTGAGTTTTATATAATCCAAGATTTTACAACATTCTGAATAGTTATCCCGATTAATTCTGAAAAGCTGTTTCCATCGATTCAACTCGTGAAAACCAGCAACTCTCTGCAGTTCGAAAACAACAGAGCTTTGCTTTACAAAGCTCTGTTGTTTTCTGCAGTAGCAGAACAACCTGTAGCTGTGCATTGTGACTGCTCACAACTCAGGAAAGGGCTTTGTCAAATTAATCTAAAGTCATCCCATTATTCCCATATTGGAGATTTTAGTTTACCAGTAACAATAAGTAACAAAGTAACATCTAGAATCAACAGTAGAATAAAACTTCAATAAGATCAATGAGGTTGTGCTTCTATGTTTTGTCTCATGCAAGCTTTACTTGAATCCTTTTTTTTTATTATTTAATCATAACAAATCATAGTCAAGTAGAGAGTGTTTCAAAGCCATGATTCCTTATTTCCATGCATGAAAGTTTTAAAGAATGTTTCAAAGTCTAAACACTTTGAGTAATTGAATAAGACCCAATGCAAAAGACTTGTATTAATGTTGTTTTCTCTGGTAAGAATGAACAATTAAAACTTTGGTTTCAAATAGTTAGAATAATGGATGATTCCCGTTTTCTTTTTAGAATAAAACCTGTAATAAATCAAATTATGATAAGTATAACTGTTAAGTTGTGGTTATCATAATATTTTAAATTAATGTTAAAACAGAGAAACTAAAGAGGTTATAGATGTGATTTTGACAATGACATTGAAATGGTGTAAAATGTGTACCAATGTAACAGAATGATGACGCTATGCCATGGAGACGTTGAGTGTTGCAACAGACCATAGACAGGAATAGAGGTGAGAAAGGGGAACTGATTTGAGGTTTCCGTGAAGAGAAGGTCAAGGCCCCGGGACAAGAACACAGACACCATAACATAATGTCTCCAAGGCAAAGGTGGATTTGAGATCATCCACCTAAGCAGATAGCCAATGAAACATGTATGGCAACAGTGCTAGCCAATGCAAGCACTTCCACAGGGTGGAAAATCTCTATAAAAGACAAATGCAAAAGAGGAGCCTTCAGTTGTTTCCTCCAGGCAGCTTTGAGCCAAGATTTAGATGGACAAAGAACTCTGCACCTGAAGAAGAGCTGTCGCCACAGATGGGCCGAAGACTGTCCTGCGAAAAGGATTGAACCCCTTAGCCCCGCAACCTGTGGCACCAAATTGGACTTCTCTCATCAACTGAGTTCTGACCACAAAGCCAAAGGTAGAGAAATACCTTTTCCAACAAGAGGACATCCATCAGCTCAAAGTAAAAAGAACATTGTCTGCTGTCTACTCCATCCCCAAAAGATCGACTTGGGGTGTGAGAACCATCTTCCAAAGCCTCCACCTAGATTCCATCAGTGTCAGAATTAGGGAAAGAAAGGTTAGATTGAAATGACTGACTTTTTTATTAGACCCACAACAGAAAAAAAATATATTTCATTTTATAAAACTCTTGATAATAAAACCTCAAAGTTTTTCAGCTTTTATTAAAACAGTATGGGATGAGGAGCTTGGTGCGAATGTGGAGGAGGAACAGTGGGAGATTGCCAAAACTTTAATTCATAAATCTTCAACTTGTGCCCGGTATACCTTAATTCAGTGCAATATATTCTATAAAGTGCATTACACAAACGCAAAATTAGCAAAAATTTACTCATCTATCAGTGACGCTTACAATAGGTGTAGACAGTCGCCAGCTAACCATACTCGCATGTTTTGGGCTTGTCCAAATTGTAAAGCGGGTTTTGGAAAAACTCAGATTTTCACCTAAGGGTCCTAACAGCAGAGTTATGGTGACCTTGAGACCCTTTCTATTTTTAGTTGGCACCATCACTTTGCTCCCTCATACAGAAGCAAATTAAACTGTCTGTTGGCCCTCTCATCTTTGTCCAGTTCTACGTTTGTTGGCGATTGATATATGTTCTTCTTATTATAATTATTTTATTTTATTTTTCAAAAGTAATCTTCATGCACCTTAGCCCAAATTAAACACCATCCCTGGGATTTGCCAAAGTTACTAAACCATACCTGGATCAGTTCCAAGAGCCAGTCGTGAAATGAGAAGAGCAACCATGACGAATGAGTTATGTGGGGCCTAGCTGACTCAGGTTACCCGTTGGTTAATCCATGGAAAGAAGCAGCATGAGACATTCAGATGTAGGTTAGAACCTAGGCAAATATTCTCCAATAAACCAGCTAGATAGATTCTCTTTGAATTCTGAGGTGGGTTATACTCTACAGTCTAGGGATCTAAGTACCGGAGGTGTACATGGTTAGGTGTTAACCCTCTCATAGGAAGAAGTAAACTGGGGGAGGCAGGTGCTCCACAAAAGGAGCCTCTCAGTGAACAGGGTTTATACAGGATTCCCAAAGTTGAATTTACTACTTTTTACAACCTTTTTTACTACCTCTACACTATTTTTACTACCAACACAAAATCAAGCCAATTTCACGCAGATTTGCTCAATTTTGGGAGATCGGTGATCGGTCAATATTTACGTGAAGCCAATCTCATCCTCTGATCTTTTCTACTTCAGCAAAGGTCTAAACATCAGCCACTTTCCTCTTCTGCTCTGCAGTGAGAGGTTTGACTGATAGACCGTCCTACAAGGTCATGTCTGCAAGCTTGTCGTTATCAATAGTGACCCCACTGTTACCAACTCATAGACTTTCTTTCTATATTTAGCGACATTTCAATTAAAAAATGGTACTGGCTAAAAACAAAATCGGCAGGTCAAACGTTTTATAGATTGATAATCTGTGATCTGCGAAAAAGCTGCAATCGGTGCACTGACCCATGTAAGATGACGATTCATGTAAGACAAAACTTCATCCCACTTACTTGAAGGTCTAACTGTGACTAGCTTGACCAAAACCTCACATGTTAAACCCAGAAAGCACTATTTTTAGTGCTTATCCTAAATCCATAAGACTTAGGATATTTTTTTTTTTTAAGAATACCAGTAAAATGCAATGACATTCCAATTTCACAAGCCGATGTTTTATTCTCAATAGAATATTGAATATAGAATATTGCTCTGAATACTCTGTGGTGTTCAGAGCAGCTCAGCTCTAAGCCTTGTTCAACACTAGGGCAACTCCATAACAAGGTTCAAGGGTATCATATTTCACAGGTCACTGAAAAGTTTAAATAAACAGATGTCCATGTGTAGCGAAATTCGGTGTTTCGGTGACCAACACATCAACACTGTCAGATCATCGTTACCATTAGAGCAGCTGTTTAAATGAGCTAATCAACCATATTTGTGTTCAGATGATAATTTTATAATCCCAAAATAAACATTAAGCCTGAAAACATGAAACTGTTGAGGACTGGATGTGCTGCCCTTTGTGTGGGAAACGTTTGCGGGTTTTATGATGTTGGTTCCTCATATATAAAGCGGAGCGATACGAGTGGTTTTGAGTTGTTCTTTGACGAGTTTTCTGAGTTATTTTCCCTTTGCTGTGGCGCACTGCTATAAATTAAGAAGGTTTCATTCGGTTAACGGAACCGTTTTACCGCGGCAGCGCGGATACGGATGACAAGGAAAAGAATCGTCTTTTTGCTTTCGCGAAATTTCCGGATGTAAATAATAACATGAAACGTGTCTAAATGGTATCAGCTAATAATGAATGATAAACTTGAACGTAAAAGTTCTACCACTTTTCCTACAATTGCAGTGGAATTTTCACTTTTGAGTATGTTCACATTGCAATCTGTTGTTAGCGGTGCAGTTGGTGTTATTTAACTTACTTTAGTTGCTGCGGTGTTCAGAGCAGCTCAGCTCTGAGCGGCTTTAGTCAGCAAGGTCTGCTGCCTGTCTGCAGCTCCCGTTGCGTCGCTGGTAAAACTTTAGCTCGTAGCTGAGCTTGAGTTTGCAGTTGCATCGCTTCGTTTAGCACCAAAAAACAAAACAGGAATCTGCTAGACTGTGGAGCCTCAACCCGCGCAGGAATCCGCTGCTGATAAATGGTGGATGTTCCGGTCGGTCTGATTTGACTACCGTCACGTTGTTCCAAGTCAAATTTATATTTCTTCCTGCATACTTTACAAAATGCCTTTCGGTCATTCCTAGTCTTTGAATCTCGGATCATCGAGCCAAAGTTGTGAAAACTTATATTTTCCCATGGCGAAGCGCAAAATGACTAGCTAGTCTCTACACGTTAGGCGGTTCCAACACTACGCACGTGCACAGCAGATTGTAGTCTATCAGTGACAGCTCAGGTACTGCCAGTACGGTAGTTATAACTTTTTTATACAGATTTTAGATTGATACTTAAAACAATAAGTATCAATGGAAAATTAAAAATATTTTGAAGGGATGATGAAAAATCTACTACCTTTTACTACCTTTAGTTACTGGCTTACATTCTTACTACCTCTTACTAGCCTTAATTTGAGCTCATTTAATTTATTACCTTTTACTACCTTTCACTACCGCGCAGAAACCCTGAGTGACAAGAAGCTAGAAGGGGAGGAGCATTTTGTGCAACAACAACTTCAAAGAGATATCTTAAAATGTTTTGAAGTTCCAGTGATCACAGTAAATTATCATTGAAAATATAAAAGATATCCCAGACCTTGGTGAACACGCTGGGAAATCAAAAGTTAACGCCTCATGTGCTGAGAAGTGAAAAGGCTAACAAAGAAATTGTAAGTCCACAAAAATATACATTCTCTTTCTTTATCGGCTCTACGAGCTATGAACTCACACTGCCTCATGTGGTTGGCCTGTGAAGGGAAGCAAATGAATAAGGCTGCAGCTATTTAATGATCAGGTTATGTAATCAAACAAAGTTGGAGTACATGAGTAAACATAAGTTAAACACTGATTCTGAGAGTGAACTTCACAGACTACAGAGTTCTAACTTAAAAGCCAAAGGATATTTGTGGTCGAATGACAGATCCCAAAAAGACGAGGAAAAAATAGCCTAACATTTGTCACTGCTGCTATGCCAACATGCTTTCAATATTAAAAGATTTGTTCTTTTAATATTTTACAATTGATTATACAAGAGCACAGCATATATATATATATATATATATATATATATATATATATATGGTCAGCAAAGACTGAGACACTGAACTCGTCGCTCAGGAAATGCGAGATCACGCGATAAAGGTTGTGTGGTGTTGCATACATTCATATTCAATAAAAACATCCTGATGAGTTTTGTTAAAAGTATCTTTCAAAAATAAAATCTTAGCAGGTATGAAATACACTTTTCATTAAGCTCATATTTCTGTTTTTAGAAATATTTTTTATTGTTCTCATATAATTCTACTTTTAATGTCATGTTTTCAATAACTAAGTAGAAAAGTAGAAAATCATTGTTATTAACAGAAATAAAGGCTTTCAAACATCCATCTGCATGCAATTATATGTAATATGTTTCATTTAGTGATGAAGTTCCTAAAATAAATGGACTTTTCAATCATTAATTTATTGAATGGGTGTATAAAATACTGTACTTCTCAACTTCCAAAATTACTTTTCTTTCTGTCCTCACTTCATCTGCCTTGACCGACACTGCTATGAGTGAGAGAACTTGACTTAAACAGTTTCTATGGAGCCAACTTGGAGGAATAGTTTCTTCAAAAGAAAAAAAAAAAATTGAAACTAAAAAAAAAACGTTCGAAGCTACTTTTGAGGTTCAAGGTTTTTCTTTTCAGTTTCAGATTTTTTTTTCAAGTTTC
Organism: Girardinus metallicus; assembly: GCA_903067095.1. Lineage (NCBI taxonomy): Eukaryota > Metazoa > Chordata > Actinopteri > Cyprinodontiformes > Poeciliidae > Girardinus > Girardinus metallicus. Next base: position 2,420 of record CAEGAE010007863.1, on the reverse strand, counting down.
AAAATTTTGATCCTGTTTTGACATGGATGACAGTGGTGTGGAACTGGATATGTCTTTAAACATCATTGATATTCTATGTGTAGGTGCCATATTTTTAAAAACAACAAGCTTCACTGATATAACCTACTTATGTCAACAAACCACACAAATATCAGTGGAAAAAATATGATATTGACAAATTTCAAAGCATTTTCAGTCCGTGTTTAACATTTCCCATGCTCTCAAAGTAAAGTGAAAGAGAGCTGCAAGACCGCCACTGAGGTTGCTCCTATCTCAAAGCTCTATTTGGCATGGCTTCCTCTTCTAATGCAGAAGCATTAGAAGAAGAAGCCAGCCTAATTACATGAAGGCTGGCTGTCATTTATCTCACAGGGAAAATGAGAAAGAAAACAGATACAGTCACTATTGATACTTTAGCAGTCTAGAGAAAAGGCCTGACATACCCTGGTAATCCGCCACTGTCTCCCATATTAGAAGTGGAATTATGAATCAATGGAACCAGATTTTGTCAGCCCCAATTTATAGGTTTCAGAATTAAATCCACAGGTTTTGCGTGTATGCATAGCCATAAATGATACATATTGACAGCATATATCTATAAATTTGCCCATATAGTCATAATTGCAGCTAGTATTTTAGACAAATGTAGTCTGTCTTGGTGACTTATGAAAGTATGGATGTGGTGCTCACGCATTTTCCTATTTGGCCCAGTGTGATTCTTGTAAATTGATTCCAAATTTGCTGTGGTGTCAGGGAAAAAATTGGATAAGGTTCTAATATTGATTGCTGACGATGCGGAGGTGCTGTGACCTTTGCTTCCGTGCCTTCTTCAGCTACACAGTCCCAAAAACAATTAAAGAAAGCAATGCCTCAATTAAAAATTGATTGAATCTTTACTTTGGAGAAACTAATCAAAGATTACACTAAACATTGGCCCAACAGGAAAGAGCAAGACTCAAATGTTTATTTAAATCTACAGGGTAAGAGAGCACTTAGATGTGTGTCCTGAGTTGAGCTCGCACCTTTTGCACAGGATGCTGGCTCCTGCAAACAGGTAGGTGGTATTAGCCTGGAAACGAGGCCTTCCTCTTCATCACTATCAGAGTCTGAGACAGCCGATGGAAGCTTAGGAACAACAGCACTAGCAGTTCTACATCGATTGTTCACGCCACTGGGACCTAGAGGTGGAAGGGAAAAAAATATTGTTAAAAAAAGAATAAAATGATCAGTTTAACTTTTTCTAACACAAATAAGAGAATATTTAAGTATCATAGTTTACATATCCAAAGAAAAGAATTGTTCAAAACCTGCTTGTTCCTCATCAGGAGGTTGTGATGTTCCAGCTTGACAAATGGGGCCTGCCATATTTTCTATCCCTATTCCATCTTCTGCTTCCTTTATGTCTATATGAGGCTCCATCTCCATTTTCTCTTCCTCATATGCAACCTCATCCACTTCATCTTCATCTTCTTCCTGCAATCCATTTATTTCTAATGGCTCTTGGAGAAAAACACATGCAAATAATATTATTCCTTAAGTCCACTGCTTTGTGGGTTAGACAGAAATAGCGGGGATTTATTTAAAGATAAGATCTTATACTATGTACACAAAAGGCTTCTATCTGGGTTAGTGAGCACTTCTCATTTGCACTTCTATCATGTTGTGGGACTGTGCAAAGGCCTATTTAAGAGGCAGCATCATTTCCTACACGACTGCAAAAAAGAGACAAAAGCAAGCCAAACAGAAATATTTAGAAGATAGAATTCGGGATCTGGATCTCCAGCATAAAAAGACTGGAGCATCCAAGACTCTGAATGATTTGAATACAACACGCAGAGAGCTCCAAGATTTGCTATCAGAAAAAATCGAAGGTAACCTGCGTTTTGCCAAGCAGCAGTATTATGAAAATGGAAATAGAGCAAGCAGACTTTTGGCCTTCCGACTTAAAAAACAACAATCTTCAAATGTAGTTCAGAAGCTGAAATCGGGCAATAAATTCATCCTAAAACCAAAAGATATTGCTGAAACATTTGCTGAATTTTACAAGGTTTTATACCGAGACGATGACACTTGCGTTGATCAGAGTAAATTAACAGACTATTTACAAAATATAAATGTTTCTGAATTATCAGATACTGTAGCCGAACTATTAGACGAGCCAATTCAAGAAGAAGAAATTAAAAACGTTATTTTATCCCTTAAAAATAATAAGTGTCCTGGCCCCGATGGTTTCATAAATGAATTCTATAAATTCATCGGCATTTCATAGATATCGTTGCTCCACTTTTATTGGAAGCATACCGCTTTTCTTTAGAAACTAAAACAATGGCGCCATCCTGGTCCGATGCTACAATAGTTGTGTTACATAAAGAAGGTAAGGATCCCACTGATTGTGGGTCATACAGACCATTATCGATGCT
>CAEGAE010007854.1:0-25357 GCA_903067095.1 Girardinus metallicus | reverse complement strand
GTGTGTATATATATATATATATATATATATAAGACATTTATTTTAAAATCTTTTATTATTGATGTTAATTATAATACGTTTATTTGTACGTATACATTTTTTCTTTTGTTCATTGTAATTTTATTATTTTTAGGCATTTTATAGTGTTTTTATTAAATTTTATTGTAATTTTTAAGGAATTTTGTTTTAAATTTAAATTCATTTAATAAGTTTGTTTTTTGATTTTGTTATAAAATGTTCCTTTTCTATTTTGAAATGTGTTTTATATATTTTTCATTTTATTAAATTTACTGTGAAGTTTTTGTTTTAAATATTTTCACTTTTTATCATTTATAAATCTGTTCTCATTTACAAGCATTTAATTTGAATATAACTGAATTTACTCATCTCCCAAACAGATTGAGTGACCAATCACTCAGATTTTTTTTAAAGTTGACATGAACCTTATCGATGTTTTTGACCTGCAGAGCTCTGCGGCCCGGTGATCCCGGGTTCTGCGCCCGGGCTCGGGTGCCAATGCCCTCCAACAAGGACTACGTGGTCCGACCCAAATGGAACGTGGAGGGGGATTCCAGCAGGGTGAGTTTCCATTAAAAACGCATTTATTCTGGATCATTTTGATTAAACAATGTCCATTAAAAGTTTTAGAAATTAAAAGGTAAATTTGAGTATAACTTTTCATTTAATGGTCATTACCAAAAACTTCATGTTTATTCAAATACTGTTAGAAATTTTTGAAAAAAATAAAATTAAAATATAAACACTTCATATTAAATTTGGAAAATACATTTTAATTGTAAATTATTACAGTTTCTGCTGCTGAAGACACCAGATTGATTCTGGCATTAAATTTTTATATTAGACAAAACATTTTTTTTTAAATTTCATTTGTTTTTCATGTATTTTTATATTTTTCATTTTGGGTTAAGATTATGTTTTTTAATTTTTTGTCTGTAATTTAATTCAAAATCATTTATGACTTAACATATTTTAAAGTACATTTATCTGGTTGAGGAATATAAATTTAGTTTGAATAAAACAATCAGTTCATCTCTAAAGGATAAAAACAGTTGAGGGTAAAAATTAGACCTGGAACTTCTCTTTAATTGTTTAAACTGTTTGCTTATGTAGTTTGTAGATATTTACATAAACTAGATTACACCATTAAAATCAAAATAAAACCGGTCACGGAAGGACAGAACCTGGTAGAGCAGAGACGACACCTCACCTGTGACTCTGGTGAGGTGTGCTGCTGAGCTTTGACTGGTCCTCTGTAGAGCAGCTATAAGAAAGCCATCAGCCTGTTGGAGAAGCACAAGCGGCGCTTCGCCGAGCAGAGGAAGCTGCGGCGGCCGCAGGGAGCCGTGAAGATCAGCATAGAGGGGAACAGGATGCCACTGTAGCTCCGGCTGCTCGCCTGCAGGGGGCAGTAAGTCCATCTGCATGGTGTGGAGCGCAGCGGCTTCGTAGAACTAATCGGGTCGATGAAGTGAAGTTTCAGCCACTTCAGAGCTGGTTGGTCTGACTGCTGGTTGTGCTTCAATTAGAGCTGAGCTGATTCCACTAACAGAAGCTGCTGGTTCTGATCCGATCAGAGCTCCAGACACAAGGTTCTTACTCACAATCAGTCTTTGTTTCCAGGAGGCCGCTGACTGGAAGCTGCTGGTATGTTCAGATGCTGATTGGGGAAAAGTTCCACATTTAGACACCTTGAATCCGCTGTAGCTGCCATGCTAGGCCACTAGATGGTGCTGTGATTTTAACATGTCATTGAAACCCTCAGGTGCTTTTAACCCTTAACTTCCATCTCCCTGAGAGACCAGCAACCCGTCTCTAATGCACCAATGCTAATTTAACAAGTTGTGTTAAACTGAACACATTAAGTAGTTCGCAGTGCGATGCTAGCCGCTCGCAGTGCGATGCTAGCCGCTCGCAGTGCGATGCTAGCCGCTCGCAGTGCGATGCTAGCCGCTGTTGGTTTTGGTTTTTTGCTCATGCATGAACAAACCAAACCCAGCAGTTTGCTTTCACACCTCCTGGGGTGATGCGCCCAAAACGATCCACTCTGAAGCCGGGTTTCACAAACCACCAGTCAGAGAGTCCAATCACTGGAGACGTGAAAGCGAGCGGTTGGATCTAAATGTTATGGTTTTACTGAAGAGCGCATAAACGGGGCAGTCGTCTTTCTGTCTTTCTCTTTTTTCCTCTTTCTTTTTATTCACTGTCTTCATTCTTTCCATATTTCTGTCTTCTTGTCTTTCTTTATTTCTTACTTTCTTTCTATCTGTTAACTTTCTCCCTGTCTTTTTATCTGTCTTCCTACCTTTCTATATTTCTTTGTGTCTTTCTCTCTTTTTCTTTTGTTTGTTTTTTCTATTTTTTTTTTTCTTTCGGCCTCGACGTTTACATCCAAATTTTAGGCCTAGTCGAGTTTATGGTGAATTTACAAATGGATAACTCTGGAAATTTGGAAAATCTGAAACTTTTCCCTGAGAACTGCCTAGGACTCTATTCAGAACTATGGTGACGCTCTTATTTTGAAATCTAAGCTTATTGCTTCCTGTCTTCCTCTTGCAGGGGCCAGTGAAGAAGGGTTTGTCCCGGGTCGATAAACAGATGCGTAGGTTTGCGGACATCCGGCGGCTGACGAAGACTGGTCACGCTGTGAAGATCAGCGTGGAAGGAAACCGGATGCCACTCTGATCCAGTCTCCGTCTTTAGTTTTTTAGGATTTCTTCTTCGTGGTTTTGTTTTAAGGTGGTTCTCCTGAACCGTCTGTCGCTCCCTCCTCAGGTCCAGCTCTGCCTCTCTAAGGGCTTCTTAACGAATGTGATCATCTGCTGTAAACATTTCTGCTCTCTGAACAAATTCAATAAACTCTCCATCATGACATCACCAGCCGTTCGTTTTTCGTCTGTTAGCTGTTAGCTTTAGCAGCTGGCAAACCTTCAGGAACTGTAACACGTTTTAAACCTGAAACTCTTTCAATACCAGCCAAAGTTTAGCTAGTTTGGGTTGTTAGCTATTAGCAACTCCTGATTCAGTCTGTTAGCCTTCATTTAGAGTAACTGAAACGTTTACAAGCTTTGTGCTTTTATTTAATATATAGAACATAATAAAGCAAGCATTTTTTATGTTCTATATATTAAAAGATAAAATAGGCCATTATTTTTAAGAAGGTGCTGATTTGGATCCCTTTCTTTTAATGAAGCAAATGTGCAAAATCCTTTTCAGTGTTTGACAGATAACCCAAACGGATAACTCTTTGCTTTGTTTTGTCTTTATTATACACGTTTAAACACAGGCAGAGAAAAACATTTGAAAATCATTTTAAATTTTAACAGCAAGGTTTTTAAAATGAGGAAAAGCTCCAGCCAAACATCAACCAAACTGCTGTAACCTTTGGGAAAACTCAAGTGCAGTACCACTGTTCAACCCAAGGAGGGCAGAACTGAGACAGATGTTGGCCACTATTGCAAAATTAAGCAAATCTACATAAAAATTCAAACATTTGGACTCAAACACAAAGAATTTAGACAGTTTAAATGCAAAACAAGTTGATTTTGGGTTTAGTTTAAAGATGTGATAAAGTTTAAAATGCTATGCAGAGTGACTTTCAGTTTATACAGTTTAAATTTCTGAATTTCACGTTGTGGTGACAAATATATGGGGTAAAAATTATTATTTTTTTTTTACCAGAATGGAAGACAATGGGAAAACTGTTTCAAATTAAAGTTAAACTTATTGGTTAACGTGGTTTTCTACTTTTTAAGATGACACTTTTCTGAATTTACATTCATTTTGACTTTATTTGATAAGAGAAAACTTCAAAAAAGTTTGTCAAGAATTGTTTGGCAGATTTAAAATTGCCTGGTGAACAAACACGTTTCGTCGTCGTAGTGTAAACCGGCTCCAGCCTCCCGTCGGTGTGTTTCTGTGCTGCAGCAGAAATGCGCCCTGCTGCGCGGCTGCAACATAAAAAAGACACTTGAGCAGAAAGCTCCAGTTGTGTCGGACGTTTCGAGTCGAGGCGGCGGCCGCTTCCAGTCAGGCGACAGCAGGGAGAGCCGAGATGGTGCGTTCAGGTGGAGCTAAAAAGTTGATCCAAGATCAGCCCTAACACTAATTATAAATGTAGACCTGACGATTTAGTGTAAAATCTTAAAAATCTGTAGCTAATTAACATTTTGTGAAAGATTTATTCATTCTTTGGTTTGTTTTTTGAACTGTTGCATAAATAATAGGTTGTTGGCCCAAAAAATGCACCAAAATGAGCTTTTCTAAATAAATCACATTATGTGACCAGAGGTATTTTTCTAACACCATTAATAGATTAATAACTTAAGGTATTCAAATCATCTTGATCAGTTCTGGTATTAAACATTTATATTTGATCATAATTGACTTTGTTGTTGCATTTATTTGAATATTTTGGGTGTTTCTCATAATTTTTGCCTAAAATAATTCGATATGATTCTTTTCACTTCTTCTTTAGCGAGCTATAAGAGCAGATTTAAGCTACATGCTAGTTTTGGTGGTTGATGGATAGTCGCATTAAAATGCATGAAATTATGTAATATCCTCATGAATTTTATGTTTTTCTGTAGAAGTTTGTCTCTCCTTAAGACATAAGCTATTGGTCCTGAATTTATTAAGCTGCACCTGAATGCACCATCATTTAAAGCGTGTCCAGGTGAGGGGACCAGTCATCGTGGCTCAGCAGGTGGTTGGCTGATATTTTATGCAGAGATTCGAATGAAGAGAGATGAAAATGGATTCCTGTTTAAAATTGCAAGTTTTGTTGACATTTATTACTGAATAGACACAGTCATGTGCACTTCCCCACCTGTCCAGATGAGGGCGTCCTCGCTATCCTCGAGGAAGACGACTCATTCCGACTCTGTCGATGGGAGGCGGATTGCTTCGTCGCCGTGGCGACTCCGCCACCTTGCTGGGAAGTAAAGATGAACGTCAAGACGAGTGGAAGGCGAAACTTCCTTCACCTGTCGGTGGTTCTGTTGAATTCACCTGGGGAAGGTGAGTCCTACCTCTGCTTCTTCTTGCCCTGTCTGGTTTCCATGGAGTTCACGGACAGCCGGTCCAGCGGGGCGTTGTTCCCAGGGAATCTCCTCTTCCTCTTGGGCTCGGTCACGTCATTCTCCATCATCATCAGCTCATCTGTTCGGAGGAATTTGGCGCTGAGCTCCTGCCTGGGCTTCATCCTTCCAGGATGGCGCCACAGGACGGCCAGCGTCCTCAGCCCGGGCCGGTCTATGTGCTGGAAAAGGGTCGATTTAATTTAAAAGAAAGAACAGTCCTCCTGTTCAGCTTGAAACCTTTCTTTTGAATTTGCAGAGAAGAAATAAAACCGACATGACAGAAAAAATTCTTTTTTTACTGAAGGAATTCAGGTTGAATAACAATTTAAATTTCCAGAGGATAAAATGGAGCAGAGTATATCCTAAAAGATAAAATGTGGAAGAAGTTTACGCTCTGAATATAAATAATCTGCTTTGAGTTTCTGAGATTCAATATTTTCCTGCAAAGTCTAACTACTAGGTTGCTGGGTACTCCGGTTTTCTCCCACAGTCCATAAACATGACATGTTAACTGGTCTCTCTAAATTCTCCCTAGGTGCGAGTGTGTGTGTGCACGTTCGTTTGCCCTGTTTGTCTCTGTGTTGCCCTGCGATGGACTGGCGACCTTTCCAGGGTGACCCCGCCTCTCGCCCGAAGTGTTTGCTGGAGAGGCACCAGCAGCCGTCATAACCCCACTAGAGACAAAGGTGTGCCGATAATGGATGGATGGATTTAGTTAGCAAAATAAATATTGATCTTTAGTTTAAAGCTGAATATGTAGTTAAACATATTTATAAGTTTAAATTTTGGTTTCCATCTAAAAATTTGGCGGGGAAGCTAAATGTTGAACGTAGAAGCTAAATATTTAACTTCAAATTAAATATGTAGGTACAAGCTAACTTTATTTTGAAGGTAAATATTAATTAGCAAACTACATATCTAGCTTGCTAACTGAATAGTTAGTTAATAACCTAAATTTTATATTGGAGGATCGGGAGGGTTAAGGATGGAAAAAACCTCCAGCTCCTCCTGATAGGTTTTGGTTTTGCTGTGGTGTGAGTTAGTTTCTGACTTCCTCTCTGCCTGTTCGTCTCTAAAGACTCCAGCAGACCTGGTATAAAATAGACTGAGGAGAAAACAGATTTCTGCTTTTCTTCCTGCTGATTCACACCATCTGAAATCAGCACCCAGGAGGAGTTGCTTGCTTTGGCCCTCAGGAGGAGCCGACCTGCCGATCTTCTGTCTGATCAGTCAGTTAAAAGCACTTTATGGAAAATGTGGCTTACTAAATACTAAAGTGGGGATGAGCCACACTAAGAGATACAGTTTTTACAGTCTTATTTGAGAATCCGTTTGAGTTTATTTCACTTTTTGAAGACTCTTCTGATTCATGAAAATATACCTTCCTTACGGGGACCAGCTGGTTTGTGAGGACATTTATATTTTCAGGACTTGATTATATTTTCATGGCACTTAATAACAGATATTATGCATTGTGGAGGCATTTTCACCTGACAAATACATTTCTATAACAAAGGGAAATGTCCTTTGTCAAGAAATGTTTTTGCTTGACAAACCTGCGTTATGAGGACATCCTGAACTATGAGGACATTTCTGTACTTATTTGAACGTTTTCATGGCATTTCTGCATTATTTTAAAGATCTCTATAATTTAAAGACATAAACATAAAATAAATACAGATTAAAAAGATCTGTATATCAGTTAAGTTAAATGGGTATTTTGTCTATCTTTAGTTGTGGATGCACAGGATGTTGCCTGTGCATCAGATTTATGGATGTCAAAGTCCCAGCTCTATGTATCCATCCATTGTCTGCTTTATATTTTTTGATTAAGGGCATCACTGGTTTCTTCTAAACGTTCTAGCAACATAATGTCAAGTGAAATCTTATGTCGTAATTCTAGCATTACAGGTATTTTTTGAAGGATACCTTACAGACCTCTCAGTGTGTACAACAGCATTTGTTCAGCTGTCTAGAAATGTCTGATAAGTTCAGCGCACCACCGCCTTTTCATGGTTCACCTATTAACAGATTATTCTGTGGAATGTGACACCAAATTATTATTTTAATTTTAGCCTGTTTGTGGATTTTTTAAGAGGATATCTAAAATTTTAGCCGTAAAATTTACCCTGGGAAGGTGAGATTCCTCAGTGCAATTCTGCTTGACCTGCTAATGGAATTGCCAACCCCCAGGTTGGAGGACAAACCCTGTACTAGCGCCCCGATTCTAATGTTTCAGACTCTGACTTGAGGTTAGTTTGGTTTAGTTCTGGTTCCTCTTTTAGAAATGTGTGTTTCTGTGTCTTGACCTGAGCCGGCTGCTGTTGGACTCCAAGGACGTTGCATTGCAGGATGATGGACAGCATACAGACGATCAGAAGATGGCTGCAGAGCCGCATCTGAACATAGCAACGAATCAAACAGAATGCTGACAACTAAACTCTGAGTTGGATTTAAGAAACTGATTTAAAAAAAAATACAAGCTGCACAGCTGAACATGGTTATGGCGATAAAACCAAATAAAATGAAAACTTAAGAAAAAATAAAATTTTACCCAAAAGAACAAAAGATTAAAGACTTAATTAACCCAAACAAACTTAAAAATTGCTCCTCTCTGCAGATGAAGTAAAAATATTTCAGCCTCATTCTGAATAATTATATTATTATTCAGAACCCAAAAGCAGGAGAGAGAACGAATCTGCTTTTAATCATCCTCTGATTAAAACCTGAGCTAACTTTCCCATTGTTTCAGACACAACTGGCTCCCACTGACAGCGGGACACTTTTAGCTCAAACTTATTGTCCAGCAACATCTTCTAATTTTAGCACTTTCCATTCCTGCAAATAAACGCCTTTTGAGCGTCACTTACACGCTCGCTGATGCGCGCGTTGCTGCATTCCCTCCATCACACATCCGGATAAAACACCCACACACACACCTCGTGATGCACACACTCCTTGTTCTGCTGGATTTCAGAGTTTCCTCCCTGCAGCCTAACGCAGGAAGCGCACCTTCTCCAGAACCAGAACCTGCCCTCTCAAAATATCAGTTTTATTTATGTCGCATTTAGCTGCTTCGGCTTGGATTTTTATGCAGAAATAAAGATGTGTTCAAAGTACAGTTATACAGAAAACAGCAACTTTACACAAGAAAAGTGTCACGAAGTAGGAGCACTGCAATAATTAGAAGATTTCTTACTGACAGTCTACAGAAGCATCAAGAAATTCAACATTTGCTAAATTTAAGTTTAGGCATTTAGAGTAAAAACATTTGGATTGAAGAAAGTTATTTTTTTTTGCAGGTTCATTTGGTTTCATGCCGCTTGTACCTTGATTCTGGAGATGAAACTCTGCTGTCCGTCGTCTTCTCTGCGTTTCCGTGTCTTCCTGCAGCTTCAGGTTTTATAGCAGCTGCTCAGGAGTCCCTCGTCCAATCCAGACCCTTCCCTCCTGTGACATAATGACTTCCCTTGCTTCTTTTCCACTCTGCGTGAGATGCTTGATCACCAGGTCCATTACCTGTTAAAGAGCTCTCCTGGGATCGGTCACACCTCACCTCCTCCTGGAAGTCCGCTTTTAAAATAAACACAGTCAGACTCTCGTCTGCTTCCCAACAGCACGGCCGTTCCCTCAGCGCCTGGATGTGGAGGCATCAGATATCCCTGCAGGAAGACCTGCACTCAGACTTTTCACCATCAGTTTACACACTTAATTTTATCAGTGACTGCATCAGTATTTTATGAAATGAGGAAAAACATTGAGACATAAAACTCCAGGAACTTTTAGTCTAATCTTCTTTTGCTCAAATTTAACTTCTGACATCAAGGAACCTCTAGATATCAAAAAAAGCTGTTTCCAAAGTTATAAAAAATAAAACAAGTATTTAGCAGATGCTAATGTGCAAATTTTTACCTTGTTGATACGACCAGGTGCCAACAACACAACATAGTATGTCGCACTCCACAGGGTTTAATATGTCATTACACACCTATCTGTAAGGGTTGCGCTTCAGTTCCACTAACACTAAAGCGCTATACCAACATGTGGAAGCTAATACTAAAGCACTAAAGGCAACCATGTTGATACACACGCGTATGTCGCTATAACGCTAAAGTGCTAAACAAAAAAAATGAGCTCTGCTCTCAGTGTATTAGCGGCAGTGTGCCCACCACCAGGATTCAGTCATCTGTGTTCATAGGTAACCAAACTGTTTTGGAAGGTTTCTGTTTTATTTATTTGACTTCATTTGATGCTTTTTGTGACTTTTCCTCAAAGTTCTGCGATAGATCCAGTCAATAGAGTCTTTACACTGATGAAGTGAAGTTGCAATGTCTAGTTGATGAAGTGTTTTTATTAAACCCAATGGGAGAAAACGTTTTAAATACTTAAAGAAGTTGTTGGGAAGGACTTATCTGACCGTTTGCTCACTGACTGCTCCAGTAAATACACTGTGTTCCAAATTATTATGCAAATTGGACTTAAGTCTCATAAAGACACATTTTTTTGTTGTGCTATTAAATTCATAGCTGGTTTTGTGTCTTTGAATCACTGATATTCATTTCTGTTCTGGGTTGATCAGTTTGTCTCAGGTAAAGGAATCTACTAGAAGGATGATCCACATGATGAATCAGGTTTCAGGCAACATGGGAAGAGAAAGGATCTCTGCTGAAGACCATCAGATAGTGTAGAGCCGTACGACAAGCTATGAAAACAGCAGATATGTCATGAAAACTGGAGCGTTGCCATGGTGCTGTGGAGAGACTGGAGGCTGATCCAGAACAAAGATGGTTTGTGCAGATGGAGGCCTAATGAGGAAGGTTTCTGTTAGACACACTGATGGATCCAGAGAGCAGCTGCTAAAATGCCCTTAAAGCAGCAAACAGTCATTTGAAGCTGCTGGAGCCTCTGNCGGCTCTATGGGCATAAAGGGAGAAACTCATGGTGGGGTCACCGTCCTCCTCTGACCTCAACCCTGTTGAGAACCTTTGGAGTTTCCTCCAGCAGGAGATCTGAGGTGGGACCAGTTCAGATCAGACCAGCAGCTCTGGAAGGTTTTCTGACATCCTGCAGACATTCAGCAGAAACTATCCACAAACTCACAAGTTCAATGGATGCAGGAATTGTGCAGGTGATATCAAAGAAGGGGTTTTATGTTAACATGTAACTGTTAAGATGTTTTACATTGAAATAGCTTTTCATTTTAGTACATGTGACCACTTAGTGCTGCACCTTCAAAGAATGACTGTTTGCAGTTCTTTATAATCCATAAAATGTTTGGAAAATCTGCTGTGCATAATAATTTGGAACGGTGCATTTTGAGGTTTTTATTTTTGAAAAAAATACTGTTCTCATTGGGAGCTTGGTTCAGTAAAATTTGACTTATGTTGTAATAGTTCATGGCTTGAAAATTATACTGACCATCATTTGCACTGACCATTTAAAACAATCTGAGAAAATATCACTTGCATAATAATTTGGATCACGATGTATGTATGAACTCTTACCTACACCGTATATATGAGTTCATGCATACGGTGTATGTATGACCGGGGTAATGATCTGAACAGCTGCAAATGTTCAGATCATTACCCCGACACCACAACTGTTATGGAATGATGATGCAGACATGGTGTCTAATTTTCTGTAAATGTGACACTATGTATTATACTAAAATACCTCTTCACATTCCTCTGCTACAGAAAAGCTCATAATATATTTTATGTTATGAAAAACATAAAATATGTCATGTCGACAAACATAATCTCCCTTTCATTACAACTGCAGATGGGATGGGGAAGACAAGGGAAAGGCTACCATACCTGATCATGCAGCTCCAATAAGAAAAAAGGCAACTTCAAAGTAATTTATTTGAATCTCAAACCATTTTTAGAAAATGACAAATGTTCATGGGAAGATTTTTGACAGCAAAACAATTGTGAAAAAAGGGGTTTGCAAAACAAAGTCAACAGAACCTTTCATTTTTACAGGCTTAAATGATGTACAACATGTAGAGCAGAGGATAGATTAGTAAAAGAAGTAGAACTAAGCACAGGAATTGCATGCTGAGTGATGTTCATTTGATTGAGTTGATTCAGAAAGGAAATAGTCTTTTGATTTTGGGAACCTTTTAGAATATTTGTAACAAGCCTGCAGAACAGTGTGCTTTGGGTGAAATGTTGGAAGATCTCTCTGCAGTGAAGAAAAGTGTTTGGTGATATGTGTCATTCCTTATTCATTGCCTTTTTAGCCTCACCACCTATCCACTGTCACAGATCTAACTGAGGAGGATCAGCCTGCATGGCAGACAGCGACTCCTGCCTCTTAAATTTAGGTGGGGCTTTTTGAAGCGTCTAGACTTTTCTGTCTTTTCATCATGACTTCTAGCTTCTTGTTTCTTCTCCATTACTTAATGTTTTATTTTTGAATTTTCCTCTTAAGTTTACTTTCTCAGAAGACAGACACTCATCTTATTACAGGTCTAAAAATCACAACAAAATTGTCATGGTAACAGCTCTGTAGATAAAGGGCCAATTAGAAGTCAACTTTCTCAAACTACAGTGTTCAAATAGTTTGATTTTATTTTTAATAATTTTGGCTCAGTTTTGGGCATGAAATCGTTTATCATCACACAGAGTGATTTTTCAACTTTCTACATGTCAGAAAAGTACAGAAAAACAATTTCTTACACAGTACAGTTTTCCAACATTGTCACATTGCTATCATGGAAATAAGGCATAATTGGGAAACCCTCATGCACACACACTGACCCTCACCTACTTTACTTAGCTGTCAATGCTGTGCGTGTGCAGAGTGGGAGAAAGTTACCTCTGAGCCTCCTTTGCACTATTTATGTCTAACAATAGTGACACTAATGACTCCTATTAAAAAGGCCACTAACAGCACATTGCTAATTCTCCAGGCCTTTAACACAGAGCAGTCTGCTTCACTGAACACTGGTATTTTCTCTAAATACAATCAGACAAATTAATATGACTATAAAACATCTGTGTATTATCTGTATTGCAATCAGGAGCCCATTTTGGTTATGTACCACATAGAATTTTTTGTGTGTTTAGAAGAACATAAATGTAATTAATGACAGTAATTTAGAAAGGTTTGTAATTATTACGTTTAAAGCTACTGGACAGAATACAAACCACGTGGGCATTTTCAGATTTTTTTTCACATTACAATCACAAATGTGAATGCATTTTGTTGGAACTGTATGGTCCAACACAAAGCAGTGCATGATTGCTAATTGGGAAGAAAAAGATCCATGGTTTATCATATTTTTACAATCCTTAATTGTACTAAATGAGTATCAAGATTATTATGTGAATACATATTTTGGTACACCCCTAAAACTTTTGGTTCTTTTGGTCTTTTTAGACGTTGGTGTTTTCTTAAATCGGATTTCTTAAATCTTGTCCTCCTGCAAGAAAGTCTCTTACACAGTTCTTTTTTTCAAGTGAGCATATTAAAAGTATTCTATGCCATTTATGAGCAATGCTTTTCTTGGAAAGAATAAATCAGTTGAGCAATTACGTGGGGTGCATAAATAGGATTTTTTTATATAACAATTGATGTTTTGTATTCATGAAGTCCCCATCTTGAGCTAAAATCATTTTGCTCTCAAAGGTCATGTGGTGAAGAGAGAGGAGGGGATAGGTTGAGTCTGAGAAGCGGTGCAGCAGCAGTAAAGGTCAAAAACAAGAATCTACCCTTAAAAAAACATTTTTGCCATGTTTGCGCAAACCTTGGATATTTATTCCTGTTTTACTCTTCTTTTTTGCATTTGTTTTTACTTCTACTTTATACAAGAAATGTCTGAGGTAAAGTATTGCCTCCCATGCGTATTAATTATAGACGTTAATGCAAAATTCAGTGTTGTAAACATGTGAAGTTATTAACTTTGACTAAATAAAAATCTGTTCCATAAATTAATTTAGTTTGACCACTGTTATGTGAGTCTCAAATATATGTATCCAGCACCAGACATGTTTTAACCTTGGTTGTCTTTTCATAACTTAAAGAAAAATTAAAGAAATTAATTCTGCTGAAGTTTTTCATAAGTTGCAGACTGAGTGAAGCTCTGGCCTCTGAACCACTTCTAATCCTGCTGAAAACTGTAACCTTACCTTGAACTTGAAATCACTTTTAGGGATAAAAAGACAAAATTGATCTCAAAAATATAATCTAAAGCTCGGCATATCAAATTAAAATGGGAAATGTACAACTACGAAATGTTTTGGGCAATTACTTTTCTTGGTAAATGTAATTCCCAATTCAACGGCATTAAACATCGGCAGTGTTCTTGTAATCCACTCATTAGGTTTTCTGCTAGCTATTATTTAATAATGACTAAGTATTAATTAACCAAACGGTTTCATGTTGGATTCCTGGTATTTGAAGGAGAGGCTGTTCATACTGCATGACTTTTGCTTTAAGTCTTACTTCCTTGGCTGCTATAAATAACAGAGTTCTCACACTTTGCATAGAAACCAACTCTGGACTAACAATGCACAGAAAATGAACACTATGAATGTGTGAACAAATGTGTGAAAGAGCAAAACATCACTAGAATGTAAGTTAATCTAATTGCAATATTTCCTTTTTACAGTGGTTGGTGTAAATTGTGAAGCACTTTGGTCACCTGTTGATTTTAAGTGTGATTTATAGAAATAAATTTGACATTGACATTGGACAACTAGCTGATGGAAAAATAATGGATGTTCTTTAGCATAAATCTTGATGGACAATATGTGGTCATCAGTTCATGATCTTAAGTTCACACACTCTAGTTTTATCCAGCATGACTGAGATCCAAAGTAAACAAGCAATTGCTCCTGCGAATGGTTAAAAGAAAAGTGAAGGTTATGGAGTGCCCTTGTCAAAATCTTGATTTATGTTCTGAAACATGACCTCAAACAGGATGTTTATCCTTAAAAACCTTTCAACGTGGCTGAATTAAAAACATTTGTGTAAAAACAAGGTGACAGATTTTCGCCAGAGCTGTAAATGACTAATTGTCAGTTCCAGCAGTTAAAGCTCGATGTCAGCTGGTGGATGTCAGATGATAAAACCAGCTGTCAGGGTTTGTGGTTTTCTTATCATTTTTTTTTCTTTAAACAATAAAATTATGCTTTGAAAAGAACTTTTGTGGTTATGTAGGTTATGACATCAAAATTTGTTCTTTACTTTAAGTGTGACAGAAAAGCAAAGTTCTGCACATAAAAATCCATCCTATATTTATTCATACAAAACATCAAAAGAGGGAATTTATTTTCAAATCAAAGTGGTTTTGTGCCCTTCTGACATTTTGCAGGTCTCTAAAATGTGTATTTTTTTTTCTAATTTTAAAACCAGCCGTTGTAGAGAGAATGCTTTTTGCTTTTTAAGTCCTCTAACTCTGACCTGGGAATCAATCTGCCATAAAAAGACTCAAATCTTGAGTCTTTTTTGTGACCATGCATTACAGATAAGATAGAAAAGAACCAATTGAAGATCATATCTTGTGTCTTTATCCAAAAAAAAGAAATAACTTATTTCTTTTTCTTTTGTTAACAAAAATAGGGAACAATAACAGGTTGACTGTCAGAAAATTGAGTTTTGCAAGAAAAGGAACTGACTGGTAAAAGAAATGGCATCTCACAGGTAAATCGAAGGAGAAAATTGGTCAAATGCATCTCAGATTGTTTTCTCCAATTCCTGGGGTAATTTCTTTAATATACCTAATTTGACACTTGTTTGCTTTCAGAATCTGCTCTTGTGCTGCAGAAACTTATGAAAACCTTTGATGTTGTTGTTTCACCATTGTAAAATTCCTTTGACAATAAATGTAATTGAGAATATGTGGCAATACCTGAAAACTGACAAGGGAAAACAATGCAAGGAATAGTGAAGATCAAAATAAATACTTGCTTCTTGGAGGAAAGGAATTAAGAAAGAGACATGCTCGATACTTTTTCCCAGAACTATGGGTCGCCGGGTTCGTTTTGTATTGACCTATTAAAATTTACTGGGTGCTTTTTTGTAATCATACGGTCAGAAATGGAGAGGGAGGTTCTGAATCAGTATCAACATATTGAGTGGAGGTGATTATTAGTAGGCAATCATAGTGACACAATTATCAGCAAGCAAAAAAAAAAAAATCCCCTGTCTCTCTCGCTTGCTTTTGTCCCTCCCTGTGCCTCCATCCAGTTAGATACTGTTTGAATGATCACGTTCCCTGACATGAGAGTGCTATGTAATTAACCTATGATATTCTCCATGTTGCAACGTGCCTCCTGCCTGCCTGGGTGGGTCTGATCTGGTGGAATATTACTGCCATCTTCTGGCCAAGCATAGATCAGAAGAACTCTTCTGCAAAACGCAACACAGTTTTGACCTTCCTAAGGCAAATGGCAGGTCCTGCTAATTTAGCGGATGACTGTGTAAAATGTGACTTTTCTACTGGGAAGCATTTAGAGCCTAAGAAAGTTTTAACAGGTACCTCTGAATTTTGCTGGTTTTCTTCTTGAGGAAAGCAAATCTAAGTGGAAATAGCTTGATATAATGAGAAACTACAGATGCAGATAATTAAAAAGTGTGAACGTTAAAATGGATTTGACGGTTCTGTTTATGCTGTATTTGCAGGAAAAAAAACATTCTAGGAGCTATGCTGCACTTTTTGAAATAGCTTTAATGAAGTGGAACAACTGACACATTTTACTTATGTTGATAATGCCTTATCTGAGCTGCAGCCTTAAATGTTTTGGTAACACTTTATTTGACGGGTTGTGAATAAGACTGTCATAACATGGTCATAAACATGACATAACACCTGTCATGAACATGACTAAGTCTTCATGAATATTTATGACTGTTGTCATAAAGTGTCATTGAGTAAATCATGACACGTTTAATACAAAGTTGATATTATTCAAAATGTCAAATTTAGCTATAAAAACGTAAAGCTACATATTTTTTAAAGTGTAATCAGTAATACTTTTATAACAAATCATGATTTCTTGGTTAATGTCAAGTTGTCATAACAAAGACATTTTGAATAATGTCAACTTTGTATTAAAAGTGTGATGATTTACCGAATGACACTTTATAACAACAGTCATAAATATTCATGAAGACTTACTCATGTTCATGACAGGTGTTATGTCATGTTTATGACCATGTTATGACAGTCTTATTCACAACCCCTCAAGTAAAGTGTTACTAATGTTTTGGAAAACAAATATATCAATTATTAACTGAACAGGTGTTTTCTTCATGATACGGTAACTAAATGAAAACATATGTTCAGAAATTTAAAAGATTAAACCTATAATACCACAAAAAAGTAACTTTCTCAGTTTTCTGCTCAGTCACTTTCTCAGCGCTATTTTCTTTCTGTTTCACTCAATTCTCCTGTTTGTCTGTTTTAAAGCAAACTAAGGTGGAGTCGACTGGTCAGCCAAAACGGAACAGAGCCCCAGTGGGGGAGCTCTGCAGGCACTCCGCTGCAGCTGAGGGGAGAATATTAAGCAGATTCTGCTGTTGCTGTGTTGTAGAGTTAAATCACCTGTTTCCCTAAAACCCTGCTGAGTTCATCCAGAGTTCAAATGATTTCCTGCTTGACTCGTTTATAATGGGTTTGGCTATTTTTAGCTGTCTATGTTGGTCAGTTTTAATTGTTTATTTGTCTGTCTAATAAAGCCGAATTATAAGATAGAACATTTTATTTTAATGACCTGAACAGTAAAATAAAAAGTTGGGTATTTATTAAGGTCAAATAAATTGCAGAAATAAATAATTCTACAGTAAGATTTTTTTCAAAAGAGCAAATCCTGAATGCATGTGATTTTGGGTTCTTATGCACATCTTAATAAACTAAATAGAGTATGGTTGTTATTATCACATGGTCCACACTTGCAAAAACCATTGTCAGAGAAGAAAGTTCACTGCAACAACAACAGATAAGTTAAAATGATAAGAAACTCCTATCCTTCTTCACGGGGAATGAGGAAGCAGAGAAGTTGTCTTGTGGTTCAACAATCTAATTTTAAATCTTTTTATTCATTTAAAACTGTATCTTCCATGCAACATGTAAGGAACCCAAACCAGCTTTAAAGCTGTTTCAAATAACGCATGCCTTGTAACAGTATCCCCAATTAACTTCATTTTATCTGATTACAACCACAAACTTCAATGTATTTTGTAGTATTTATTTATTTTTTTCATGTGACACAACAATGCAAAGGAGTCAAGAATCTGATTGCAGTTTATCAAGAGCCATAGAGTGGAGAGAGCAAATAGTGCAAGAACCAACACACTTCTTCATCCTACATGCCAAAAAACACTGCACATCCATCTGCGCATGCGACACAAGGTGGTGGCAGCATCATAGTATGGGCAAAAATAACCTGTTATAGGCTGCATATTCTAGATATGTCTCTGTTCCAGAACATCTGATTCAAATGATTGCATGACCTTCTCTGCATGCCATCAAGTGCTGCACAAGTAAGTCTGTTAGTCATCCACTTGTTAAGTATGTGGCAGAAAGGAATCACCTAAAACATGCAGGGCAGTCTGAGAGGACTGGAATTGAGAAGCCTGGCTCTAAACATTCAGATGAATTTAAGGTGGAATGGTTCAGATGAAAGCATCACTTTTTCTCTGATTGTGTGCTTTAGTTAGGAGTATACAAGCACTAATTATACACTGAAGCTGCATTAAAGGAAGTTTTATCTTTGGAAGCACAATGTAAAAATACTGTAATTATAGATAATATGATTATAATTAGGTACTTCTTCACAAGCAGACTTTAAATGAGATGTTGTACAGATGAGGACAGGAGCAAGAAAGGGGCTCATTTGTGATGCGTTGTCCTCACTTACAGAAGTCAATTCCTCCTATATAAGAGTGCAACGACGTTATTGGGAGTGAAAATCGGGGTCATCTGTTTTGTTTGCCCATCAGTGCAGCCTCACAGTACAGACTAATCGATCCTGTGGCTGACGTGTCTGCGTTCATTTAACCTCCTGCGACTTGCATTCTAAATAACAACAACAAAGAAGGACTTTGTGGTAAACATTACAGTGCTGCATCTGCTTCTTGTATGGTTTTTCCAGGCTTAGAAAACAGATCACAAGTCTTCTTACATTTCATGAAAGGATACGTAGACCCAAACTCTCTCTATGTTTAAAAGTGTTATTTATCTTCTTTTTTTTGACTCCCAGCTCAGATGCGTCTGCTGTTACTTTGCTTTTTCCTAATTCCCTCTTTCCTGTGCTCCACATCTCCCCTTGCTGCCTACCACTGCCTTCTTCATCATCAAAGCAATGGGCTGCGATTTAACTGTCCTCCTCTCTGCGTTTGATATCCTCACTTTCCTCTGTGCTGATCTATCGGTCACAAAACCTTGCCTTGATCCGTACATGATTGGGCATGACATGAGAGACATTTATCGCCTCGCCCCATCACAGTCTGTGCTCTTGCTATGTCCATTCATGCATACTTCAAAGGCTTTTCCATCTCTAAAGTTTGAGCCCTGACTCTCTCTCCAAAGAGTCTACTTTGTCCTGCATCACTATATGCCTTATCTGTGACACATCCAAGTTGTTGCTTGAAAACTTTTAAATTTATGAGTCATTTTTTAGAACGCCTCATTAATTACTCTTCACAGCCAAAGAAAATGACGCATCCATTTGTTTCAGGACAAAGATAACAAGCAGTGGTGGTTCTTAGATTAAAAAGATCTTGGGCAATCCTCCCCTCAGCCTCTCAACACATACCTGATCATGTCACGTTACATTCAGTGAAAAAAGGAGGAAGCTTGCCAGGTTAAGAAATCATCCCAACTGCATTACAGAGTGTTAACATGATGTTGATGACGGCATCATGAGGAAAGAACATTTTATGGAAGCAATGTTCCAAGTGATCAGTCAGGAAGTTAAAGCTTGGGCATAAATCTCTTTCAAATGGACAAAGCCCAAATACAAACCACCAAATCAGTTGCAAAGTGGTTTTAGGATTACAAACTCAATGTTTTGGAGTGGCCGTTATGAAGTCCTGACCTCAATCTCATAGAACATTTGTGGGTTAAAAAAAGTGTGTCTAAGCTACACTTACACCACTTCTGCCAGGATGAATGGTCAAAACATCATAATAAGTCTTTTTGAATGACATCCAAATGTTTAAGCTAAGTTATACAGTGTAAAGCCAATTTTACTAAATGCTAAGGAAATGTGTGTAAGCTTCTTAATTTGAAGAATAGAAATTTCTCCATGATAAAATGTGTAAAATCTATAGTTTGATTAATGTTGTCACACAAGAAAGAGGTGTGCCTGAGGGGTTATCATAAAATGTATCTATATGTCCTTCTAATCAACCCAACTGCAATAAAAAGTAATTTGGCTATCATGTTTAGAAGCAGCTTGGAGTACATAAAGTTATGAATTTTAAAATTATCCCGTTCATTATTCTGGCTTTTAGCGGATAAAAATGTTTTCGGTCATCCTAGCTGACAAAAAACAGGAAACTTTTGTATCTAAATGTTGATTGGAGTACAGGATCCGAGTTCAAATTTTAGCAGTTTGAGTATTATGGGACGACAGATAAATAAATTCAATTGAAAAATACTTAATTGATCCCAAAGTTGTCCTCTCTCAGACCAAAACATGATTGTTAGTTTGTCTCTAAATTGTGACTCTGCAAAGGTAAGGGCGTGTGGATGGATGGATGGATGGATGGATGGATGGATGGATGGATGGATGATCCCAAAGGGAGATTAAATGTTGTTGTAACTCATATTATTCAAGGATATTCATTGTCCTGTTTGATCTACAGCAAATTTGAAAAGGCCTCAGAGTGAAGACACTCTGTTTTTATGTGACAGTCCCAGAAAGAGGATGCATAATTTTCTTGTTTTTATGTAAAAATCCCTCTATGCACAATCATCTTACAGAAGAGCAAATTATGTCCAGGCTTCTTTAAAAGTAAATAGCCCTTTTAAGTAGCTGAAATGAAATTTGGGAATCAGAAACTATCTTCTTTAGTGAATTTACCCACATGCAACCTTATTATTTAACAGTGATAATACTGTGCACAACACAAGCAGGCAACTATTTTTTGGGGGGATTTGCAAATGATTAACTCAAACCTATTAGGGCTGCAACTTAAAGATGTTTTGGATGAGGGTCCGTGCCGTCGCCCCACATCATTCCATCCTGGGTAGTGAGACATTTTGCCCCTATGGAACTCTGCCTTTGCCATAACAATCTTCTTAATTTTTGGCAATGCCTCATCAAAGCCAAAACCAGGCCTCAAAAATATTATTGTGATGCTAGAGAAGCACATCTTGAAAGCATTAAGATTTCAGCTGCATTCTGTCTTCTCCCCTGTCATTTCACAGCTTGTCGCTTGAATTGGCTCTTCATTTGTGCTGGGAATTCACAAAAGAGATTAAGAACATGGATTGACATTTGTATATTTTAAAGGATATTTTCAGCCTAAATGTTTTTTGCTCCCTGCAGGGTTCTGGCAACTTTTCAGTCCAACCAATAATGCCTTTTGAAGGTCCTCCTAGGGCAATCAGTGAATTTTTTTAATGGAGGAAATTATTGAGTATTTGCTGCCCCCTGTCTGCAGCCAACAACAAATGTAAGAGATTAAATTTGATAATCTCTTACATTGTTTAGTTACATCTTGTCAAACCAAGCCGAAAAATAAAGAATCTGCTTACAGCCCAGCAGGTGTGACTACTGTGTAAGACCCTAAAACAGTTCCAGTTAACAAGCAGAGCTTTGCTTTCCAAGCTTGTTTTGTCGTTTCTTGTCATCAGCGAAGAGTAGCTCTGAAAATGAAGTGGAAAAATTCAGTTTTCTTTTTAAAATTAACCACTTTGCAAAAGATGACAGAACCATGTCTTTGAATATTTTGTCAGCCAGTATTCATCAGTGGCAAAGCTTTCACCCCTCCAGGGACAATAACCTTTTACTGTTTACCTTTACGTCACACATGACAACGGCCTGAATGTCATTTGATGCAGACCTGGAAGTTTGCTGTGGGGAACAAGAGGGAGAGTCGTGAGAATTAGAATGTATTTCAGGTCTGAAGCAAGTGGTGCATTGCTGCAACTCGTATCTCAGAGAAGGAGGGAGTTTGGAAAAGGGTTGGTGGGGAGGAGCAGGGTGGCATGTGGAGGAGACTAGGAGGAGTAGGAGGCTTTTGCTGCAAACTGTTGCTAGGAAACACTTGTGGCATCTCGTCTCTGTCTGCTTGAAATGCCAGAACTAACTGACAGGAAAACAGCTGAGCGAAATGTCACTTCTATCCTCGAAGGAGTTTGAAGACTGTGGAGCATGTTTCTATTTACATAGTCATGTTTATCAAAGATTCCCCCCCTCAGAGTAAACACTAGATTTTCTTCTACTAGAACAGAAACTGTTTTGGATGCAGACAAGCTGGTTGCAGTGTCTGTCACTTCATCCTGCTCTTTTGTTTGACCGGCCATCTCTCTTTTATAATTTTACCTCATACGCGCTCCTTGAGGATTCTTTATTCTCTCTTTTAGCTTGTTTTTCTCCCTTTTCTTTCTCTCCAGTCACTCTCAATGTGCTTTTTGCACGATTCTCATTAGATTTGCCTTTTCTTTTGCTTTATATTAGTCTCCTGGGATCCTGGATTTCCATTGTCCTGTTGTTGAATGTAGAGTGTTACTGGTTGAACCCTCTGGATGATGTTTGAATATTAACCCGTGGGAATGACAGTGATATAGAAGACATCATTTTGAGGTTCCTTCAGGTCTAGAAGATCTAAAATACCTAATAGTTCTAAGCTATATGGAAACAGCAAGGAATATAGAATAAACAGCAAAGCTATGGCCACGTAGCGTAGTGCTGACTTATGCTAGCAGCAACAATTGTTGCCATGCTTACATTCACTCTTAGAATCAAAAGACGAATGAAGGAATACAATTTTCTTTATATATCAGTAGAAGACATTTCAAAGGGCATATGTTCAAAATATTTTATTTATATTTGTTTATTGAAATATTTTACTGACTTCCTCTTGTACAGGTTTGTGACAGACATTAACCTCCAGCATTACAGGCAGGAAGTAAAGAGGTCTGGTCATGTGACCTTTCACACTAGATACATGAAATTGATATTTCATATTGAGTTCTTTCACAATTTCATCACTTTAGTTTGCTAGTTGGACTCTAAATCACTTTAAGTCTGTATTGTTTAAATCACTAATCTTTTTGACAAACGTGGAAACTAGTAAGACACATCAGTTATTTATGCAGCGATTAGTAACACACATGCCAAAAATTAAGGAATGTATAACACAAAATCAGGTTCTGTAGAGGTGAAATATAGCTTTATTCCAAAAGCCATAAAAAAAAGCCTGACTGTCTTGTGACAACCCGCTTGTTGCGCAGAGCTGTTTGCACCATTTTCCCTCTCCTTTAGCCCCTCCCGTCCTGCCATACTTTAAGACACGCCCCTGATCACGCCCGCTCACCTGATTGGTCCGCTATTCCAGCTGGTTCCTTTCCCGTTTGTAAAGATGGCAGTTTCCCTCCATGTGATAGCAACAACCACCATCCCGCCAATGTTGCCTTTTCTTGCAGGAACTATTACAATAAAACCCTCGCCTGTTCCTAATAGCGTCAATGTCATGCTGAATGGCTACAATCACCGTGGAAACAAAAGTAAAAATACATCTACTCCTTTTTCTCCGTCGCGGCAAGCGTGTGACGGTATTGAGTTAAAAGTTACTCGAAAGTCCTCTAATTCAATTAAATTTAATATTACTAAAAATTTGTTCCCCATAAGAAAATAAAAATATAATTTGCTGAGTGCAGATGACAGAAAAAAGAAACTGGTTCTGCTTTGTGTGAGATCATCACGAGACTTCAGTTTTTTATTTATTTATTGTGATATTCGTAATTAATTTTGTTAATCCACAGTTCTTGACGTGGCCAAACATCTCTATGGGAGCCTTTGCCTGAGTCTATGAACTCTGGAAAAGAATTACAGACATTTTTGTGTGGTAAATGGATTTTTGTTTATTTTCTCATGGACATTTAAAATACTAAGCTGAAAAATGAAATAATGTGGTGAATTTTATGTGTAAAAATATATTTTTTGTTATTTTTTGTACAAAAGGGTCTACACCCTTTTGGTAGTAGCTGGTTATGTAAAAATACAAGGGTAAATTACTTTGCAAATCCTAATTTTCAGGAGGGATATCTGGCTGGCACCCCTTTAAAAAATAAATAACCTTGTAAACTGTCACAATATGTACAGACTCCATGAAATACCAATTTTTACTAAATGAGATCCTTAAATTTATATCTCACACTTGGATATTTTGGAATCATATTTCCATTTGGGGATGCGAGGCTGTGATGTTGGAGATATGCCCATAGTTAGCATCACTACGTCGTTAATGTACAGTTTTATCATTATACAAGATTTTAAAAACTGACTTCCTTCCTCTCTATCTAAAATGTGTTTTTTAGTTTCAGAAATGTCCATTCACGTTACGTCTGAGGCTTGTTTCTTTAATGTCTCCTCTTATTGGTTAGCTCATTGGTTAAAAAGTGCAGACTGCAAGTGAAAGGCTTATTCTATATTTCTGGCAAGCTAAGGAACATTTTATGGTTATGCTTTATAGACTTTTAAAATTTAAAAAGCCTTGGAACACACTGCGGGAAAAAAAATCTTTAGACAGTAATGATGACAAAGAGACACCACTGCTAGCAAACTGTTTCTCAAAAAGCACTACATTCACCACATAACTAGATTACCAGGGACGTAAACTTGATACAATTTGATTTGTTGTTTGACTCTAAACATATGGATGTTCCACAAAGCAGCTGCTTAGTCCAAATGTTTTTTCCCATATTTATCCCTGATCTTTTGTTTCTTACATCTTTAAATAGAAAATGCACGTCACTGGTTTTCTTCTATTGATTTGTTTGAGACCTTTAAGGTAATTAAATCATGGAGAGCTTCTGACTTATGTTTTCAATTTGACAATCCTTCTTCTTTTGCTTTTTTATTACTGTGGAATCATTAAGCTTGATGAAACGTACATAACAGCTGATTGCACTCCACAAACAGTATACCAATGCATCTAATGGCAGAAGATGTAAGTGGAGCTTTGCAAACAGCTTCCGTTGCATATCTGCTGTATTTTTGCATGTCATCTTGCAAGGAAGTGGCTACATTATCTATAGCAATGTGAATTAAAAACCAATGTGAGCTTGTTCTGTACAAGCTCATTTTCACTGAAACACGTCATTATTGATGCCATTCATTGCTTGATCACCATATTCATAATTGTATTTGAGGCAAGACATGGCTTACATCCTGACAACATGAAAAAACAAGCTCCGCTCTTTACTGAGAACTAGCTCCATGTCACTTTCAGTATGATAAGAACAAGTCAATACGGTTTGCCTTTTCCAGCTTGTAAATGTGTGCACTTTTCTAAAGCACAGTATCAATATTGACTGTTGGGAAATGTCCTGTGGCCTGGACCTGGAGCTCTCGCAACAGGCTGGCTTTCCAACAGCCCTCGCTTGGTATCTCCTCCCACTGTGCCTGCAGCAGCAGTTCGACCTCTCTGTATGACTGCTGCGTATACTTTGGTGTTTTGCCAGTGGAAATTCTGAACAATATTTCATCAAGACAGGGTGTTTGCTCTCCTGCTGTAAAGCCCTTGAGAAAACCTGTAAAGAAACTCTTTAAAGGTTTTCTGTAAAGAGCAAAAAAGCCAGATTCAAAAAATACATTACTATTTCACAGAAAAAAGTCTAAATAAAAACCCAATTAGATTTCTGCTTGATTTTATAGTAAATAAGACATGGTTGGTATGTTTACCCGTTTTTGGAAATGTATGCAGTGTTAAAAAAAATTAGACTGTTGATGAGTCTGTTTAATGATAACACTTCTTGTATATGCATCATGCTTTAAACTATTACCAATTACTGCAAAATTTTGATTGTGTCATGCATACATAAAACATAAATTGTTCATCAACAAGTGCAACAAGTGAAAACTGAGAATTTTGGACATTGCCTTCAGCAAACAAATGAAGGTTAGCACAATGTCAAGAGGGTCAAACATCAGCAATCACCTTTGATATGGTATTGCTGCTGCCAATAGTTTAATGGTTACATTAAACTAATGGCAGCATTCAGCTTCTATGCACCACAAATCTGGAACAAACTTCCAGAAAACTGTAAAACAGCTGAAACACTGAGTGCC
>CAEGAE010007851.1:0-24612 GCA_903067095.1 Girardinus metallicus | reverse complement strand
TTTTGGACTGTGGGAGGAAGCCGGAGAACCCGGAGAGAACCCACGCATGCACAGGGAGAACATGCAAACTCCGTGCAGAAAGACCCTGGGCCGGGAATCGAACCCAGAACCTTCTTGCTGCAAGGCAACAGCTCTACCAACTGCGCCACTGTGCAGCCCTTTCAGTTCACCTATTTATGTATAAATGTATTCAGTTAGTTTAGTGAAGAGTAAAGCTGCGAGTTTTAATGTTATTAGGATAAATAATGTCAAGTGTATCTGGCAAAGTGTATCAGATCTCAAGAAAGAAAAGTGCAAATCATATAGTCTAAATTTGCAGCTAGTAGTTAGTTTAGAAATCAAGTTTTCTATCAATTATTCTGACAATTAATCGATTAATCAGAAAACAAATTGTCACATTCTGCAGGTTTTTCATTTAACCACATAAGTGTATTTTATACAATATTAGAAATCCATGATAAAATGTGAAAATCAAACAATTAAAATCTATTTGTACAACAAAATAAAAATTTTATTGCCTAAAATGCAATAATACAGCATTCTTTTAGTGAACACCTTTACAGACAAAAGATTTTCATCTTTAATGCAAATGTATATATTTTTATTGTACAGTTTTAGTTTAATTACTGCTCTGAGTTTGTTGTTCCTTCAGAAAATGGTCCTGTTTTAGAGTCTATAATACTCTACTCAGTGATTATTCAATTACTAAATTAGTTGAAAATTATTTAAATAGTTGATTAATCACGATTAATCATTTCAACCCTATTTAAGATTGGTGCAGATTCAACTTCCAGCGAATAATTAAGATGGGCTGATGGGCACTTTTTAAGATTTTTACATGGAAAAAAATATCTATAATCTATAAAAAAAAACAAACAGCACAAATAAATACATGGAAGTTGCCACAGAAAAAATGAATAATTTTTCAAAGTGACATCATCCTGAAACATGTGCGTGCCTGAAGCCATGTAAAGTTTAGGCAGAGCTCAGCTTGTTGTGATGTTGTCGTCATGACGATGCCGAGCTGCCAGCTTGCGGCTCCATCAGCACAATGTTTCCGCTGATGGCAGTTTCAAACGCTCACAACGTTAAGCATCTACATGACCTCAGTTTGACCCTCAAGGAGCCCCGAAGGCATTTTTCAACTGATTTTAAATTTCACAGGCGTTTGAATTGCTGCTGGAGGTGGATGTTAGTTAAGGTTTAATAATCAAAATAAAGATAGAGTCTTTCTGGGGTTTTTAACACAACCCAGGAAATATCTAACTGGATTTAACCGTTTTAGTATTTATTCCATTGCTTGGTTCAGTTTTACTTTTTAAAATTCTGCTTAATTGTATTGTAAACATACTCTAATTCACCTTGTTAATACTAAACATACAGGCATACAATTTGCTGTAACTTACTGGTAAATATTTAGCATTTTGTTGTTTTTTTTTTCAGATTTGAGTTTGTAAACACATAATCAACCAAAGTTGGACAAAACATTTGTATTTCAACTGTTCAAATTTGCTTAATCGATCTTAACTTTTTATATTTAAACTCCAATAATGGTTCTTAGGTTCATGAGTTGAATTAAAACAGTGTGATCTTTCATGTCATTATCATATACTTTATTCTTAATCAGTTGATCTACACCAGCGCTGAAACGATTAGTCAGATTAATCGTTTATTGAAATAATCGTCAACTAATATGGTAATCGATTAATTGCTAACTGGAGTACAGACTCACAAAAAGGGGATTTCCTGAAACAACAACATATTCAGAGCAGTAATTAAGTCAAAACTGTGCAAAAAGTATATACATTTTTCATTTTCAATAATAAAATGCACCTGTGTCTGTAAATATGTTCTACCAAAAGCTCCTCAGTTTTACCGTCCGTCACCTGGTTGTAAAACTGTAAATGAAATTTCCTATTAATGCCCGTTTGCTATCCAATTATTAATTGGTTAATCCAAAATTAATCAACCGATAAATCCTTCACTGTACTGATGTTAAGTCAAGCCGAACGGGATCAGCTTTTCACATTAGAAGTATTTATTTGGCTACAGATGCACCTTTGCTACAAATTTTCTTTTAGGCAATAAAATGTTCATTTTCGTATTTTAAAAAGAATTTGAATTATTTTGTATTTGCATATTTAATGTATTTCTAATATTGTATAAAATAAATTCAGATTGTGTCAATTTTTTATCCAATTAATTGATTAATCATCAACAAAACGTTTTCAGATTAATTGATAACTAAAATAGTCCTTAGTTGCAGCTCTAAGATTCAATATTTGCATCTCTTAATGTATTTCTATTATTGCATAAAAAAGTCTGCGTAATCTACCAATTTTTTTATCTGATTAATCGATTAATCATCTGAATAACTGTTGATAGATTAATCAACAACTAAAATAATTGTTACTTGCAACCCTAAGTTTAAAACTTCTGCTTTCTCATCATGATGATTACAATTTTGTACGTTTTACCAAATTACAAACTGTTACATGTTGTTGTTGAGAGTGAAACCTGACAGAGTGACAATTCAGAAATAAAACAACATAAAGAAGGAAAGAAAGAGAAGATCCAAACATGGCAAACAGAGGCCACTGACATTTTGTTTTGGCCTCCTTCCAGGACTTAAACACAGAAAGACAGAGTCCCTGACAACTGTGTGCTGCCGAAACGTTGAATTTACACACACACACACACACACACTGCTCTTTTAAGAGAAACAGAAAAACACATTTAAACTGCTGCGGCGTACAGTGGCGTCCTTCATGGAGGACGCAGCTCAGAAAGCCTCTTTGTTCCAAGCTCTTTGTGTTCAGTGTGTGTGACTCTTTGTGTTGCTACATATTCTTTCAGCATCATTATAGAGGACTGATTCATGGCAGGGATTTTCCCCGTTTGTGCTTCCCATGTTCCTTTTACGTCCCGAACAGCCGGGCCGCATTCCTCCGACACAGACGACTGAAACAGGTTAACTCAGCGCGTCAGAAGATGAATACGTTCAGGTTTTAGCTTCATTCACTCGGATGGAAGGATTCACCGTGGGATTCTCACCGGGGTCATGCAACCGCATCATAATGCAAATGACATTTTTGCGTTGCACGCAGCTTTGTTTGCAGCAACATCCAATTAAAATATAACAATGAGGGTGCAAACACTGAACGCGAGAAGCAGATTTCAGCACTTCCACCACAGAGAGGAGGAGCTTCACTTTCAGCAGATGAAAAGATTTTATGAAAATAACAATGTCTACTCTGAAATAATAAGTTTTTCCTGAAGAAAATATGAAATTTCACATCTATAAGTACAAATCAATGTAT
Source organism: Girardinus metallicus (assembly GCA_903067095.1). NCBI lineage: Eukaryota > Metazoa > Chordata > Actinopteri > Cyprinodontiformes > Poeciliidae > Girardinus > Girardinus metallicus. The sequence continues at coordinate 21,292 of CAEGAE010007851.1, read as the reverse complement.
GGCTAAAACGATTAATCATATGAATCGTGATTAATCGATTATTGAAATAACATTGAACTAATTTATTAATCAATTAGTCGTTAACTGGAGCATATAGACTCAAAAACGCCATTTGTTCACAGAATAACACACTTAGAACAATAATTAAGCCAAAAACGTACAAAAAATATAAATATAGATTGTCTGCAATTATGTTGAACCCAGAACTCCTCGAGAAGCACTTTTAGCTTCACCTGGTTCAAATTCTGGGGAAAAAATTTCTTATTAAGCACAATTTCTATCCAATTAATAAATCAGTTAATCCAGAATTAATTAACAGATAAGCTGCAGATCCATCCTTTGCTACAGATAATCAAACATCCTCTAAAGAAATGCTACATTGTTGCATTTTAGACAATAAAATGTCTATTTAAGGAACTGATTTATTTATTTGCATATTTGTTGTTAAATAAAAGAATATGCCAAATTTATTCAGCCAATTAATCATCAAATAATCAGTAGAATACTAAAATAATCTTTTCAACTTGTTAAATTATTTTTAATAGCAGGGTGCTAAACCTTTCAATAGTTTATTCCAGTCCATTATCAGAGAAATGTTCCTTGCAGATACAGCTCTGCTTGCCTGATTTTTTTGTGGTTTGCTTATTTTTACTGATCGACACGAATTAATGGATAGTTTAAGAAGCCAAATCAAACCCCAAAAGCAAGATAAAACACCAGGAATCTCTTTCTTTCCCACTTTGAGTGTGCTCTATTTTTATTGATTACATTAATTTGTTAATAAATAGAATTAGCTGCTGTAGATTCCTAGCTGATGAATGTTTTTAGGAGACTGTGAGAGAAAGAAAAGGCGTTTCACTTCACCGAAAGTGCGAAAGCAAGCACAGACAGCCGACTTGTTTGTGGACATATAATCTGCACTAAAGTGCGCACTCAGATTCTTTTAGCTGTAACCGATCCATTTCCTGATGGGGGAAAGTAAAGAGAAAGGGAAGCGATGCATATGGAGCTGGCGCATCAAGCCACCCAGTCCCAGCGAGGTTGGATCCCGCCTGGAGCGATCTGGCTATAAATATCATGTGACGACAACAGGTCTCTGACACAGACGATAGAGAGCGAAGGAACAAAGAAGGAGTCCTTTCAGAACCAGAACCAAGCATGGAGAAGCAGCTTTCAGCTTCTGTACCCCAAATCTGGAACAAACTTCTGGAAAACTGTTAAACAGCCGAAACACAGAGTTCCTCTAAATCAAAACTAAAAAACCCACCAGTTTAGAGCTGCTTTTGTACCATAATAAATGAAATAATAATGACGGCACTCAGAATAATGTAGTGTTTGAATTGTTGATTTTTGTTGTTTTTATGATTTAAAGCTCTTTGAACTGTTTTGTTGCTGAAATGTGCTATACAAAAAAAAAAAATCTGATCAATTGATTTGACTGATACGATTGGAGAAAGAGTAGAAATATGGTGGATATTTCTGAGAATCTGTTTCATCCTGATCAATGCTGAACCACTTAAGCATTAAAGCCTCAAATTAAAGCCGGGCGATTAATCAATTTTATTGATTGAAGTTTTTGAAGATTTGATTTTTGAAATCTTCAAAAATTATTTGAAAAAAAATCATTTTCACCAATTCACTCCTCAAGTTTCCATATTTCAAAGTGACCAAGCCGCCATCTTGTTGTTTTTTTTTGTTTTTTTTATTTGGACTTTAAACTCAAGTGAAAACAATAAAATACGTTGGATTTTTTTAGGGTAATAAAGTCACAACTTTACAAGAATAAAGTCAAAATAATGTGAGAATAATGTCTTAATGTTGAATAAAGTCGTAATATTAGGAAAAGGAAACAGTAATTTGATGAGAATGCCAACATGAAAAATAAAAAAATAACTATAAAAGCTTTTGTCATTAAAATGGCTTTTTTTTCTTGTTTTTTTAAGGCCTTCTTCTTTCTTTCAGGATAATTGATTAATAAAATAATCATTAAAAATGGCATTTAATGCATAAAGTACATATTATTAGATGTAAGATTGTAGAACCAAACATCTCTGATTGCGTGCCTTGTAACACAAACATGCTTTCAATATTTTATATCTGCATGTTTCTTGTCCTACTATGAAGTGAACACATGGGTTAACTGATTTCATCTACACACACACACACACAGTCGATTCATCAATATTTCAGCGTACGCAGGCCTGTATGTTGAGACATGGAGAGCAGAGATGAGCTCCGTTATCAGCCTCCCCCACACTGTAACCTTCAGATTCAGGCCGCCATGTCTCCGTCCTTCTTCTCGCTCTAGCTGCACAGGAAGGCAGCCGGATAAACAGGAAACACCGCTACTCTATCCAGCTGTGCATGCGACTGTAGGTGTGCACCGTATTTTAACTTTAAGAAAATGGTTAATCAGTTGCAAAGCTCGTGTTTACACAAACAGAAAATGTAAAGGAGAGTTCAGAAGTGTGTATCTTTATATTTTGCTTCCAAGCAGCCAGACTTTCCTGGACTTTTCAAAGGGATTTCAACATTTTTCTTTGGGGTTTGGCTGCTGTTTTGTTCATGCTCAATATTTATTTCTTCATGTCAAGTGTGATTTTAATTGTATTTCTTATTTAATGGAAACAGCAAAGCTGCGAAATTGTGGGTTTTTTTCGACATTAGTGAAATATTTTTAAAATTTTGCTCACATTTGTGATGGTAGTGTCATAAATTTAGGCTGATACGTTTAATTTATCAGCTTACATTTAAACACTTGTGCACATACGTCCTGGTTTCATTCAAAAATCACTGATATTCTTCTGCAAAGGCCAGATTTATGGAGAACACAACCAAGACAGTTTCTCACACCCAAGCTGTACCAAAGGCCTCTTGGTTCCTTCTCCAATTAATGCTCACCTCTTCAGGTGTTTCCATTAAAATGGACCTATTATGATTCTTTAAACAAGCTAGGCTTGGTCTATGTGCTACAGGAAACATGTTTATTAATTTTTTTTGTACAAACTCATTCTTAGATAGTGATATTCCAGTCCGGTCAGTACTTGATATTTTGAGCTCCTTTCAGGATGAGCTGATTTTCTGGCCACTTCCCCCTTAACTCAACATACACACTCTTATTTAGACAACCGTTACACCTTTGAAAAGCAGAAGTGCAGCCTCCTGCACAATCAACAAGAATTCAGCATCTGGTTTCTGGATGGTAAGTCAACAACAAAACACTTATCTTTTCCAGCAGCCGTCGTACAGCAGTAAGACTAGCTGCACAAACGTGCTAGGGCTCTGCTTGGGTTGCTAGATAAGGGGCGGAGCAACCGGGGTTGCTAGGTAACGCCACAGTACACACTGGCTGACTTAGCCGTTGAGGGTTTATAAAATGACTCATTTTCCAGACACCAAAAAAACATTAACTTCTTGCCAAAAAAAATGTCTGGGTGTTTTTTTTTAAGCTCTTGGGATGTTTTCAGAAGCAACGGAAGCATAAAAATGTGCAAAATGTTAATTTTAGAAAACCTAATCTCATAACTTAACCCTATTTCAGACATTTCTAGAAATTCACACACAACCTGCCTAATGGGTTCATTAGTATTCATGGTGCTTTTTGTTCATTGGTGTTCTCTAACAGTCCTCTGAAGTCTACTGCATACATTTATATAGAAATTAAATTACACACAGCTAGAATCTATTAACTCACTACTCACTGTGCTGTTTTATTTACTGCCACAATTTTGCACTGCCTCATGTCGGTCTTTCACATAAAATCGCAATTAATAGCTTGTGTCATGTGCTTTACTCATGGTAAATCCCATGATGTCATCGTCATTGTTGTTGGTTCTGCAGGGCGCAGGAACTTAATGCCGGGTCAACACTGATTTCCTTCAACAGTGTTGACCCGACTGGAGAACGAGTTAATGTGAAAAACATATGAAACTGGAAACTATGGAAACTATCAGCACAAATATTTCAATATTTAATATTTTGCTTCCGTTTGAAGCAAAACCTCATAGTGCATGAGTTAAAAAAGAAAAAAACATGAAAAAGCTATACATTTCCCCAACACCGCCTTCATCTGGGCAGGTTGCCAAAGAGTTTTTATTTTTAGATTTATTTCATTACATTCACTCTTATCAGAGACAAAAGTAATTTCCTTGTTTTTTTAAAAACAAGCTGGACTTTTGGTGGCAGTAACATACTTTTGGCACATCAAATGTATAAAATTTGAAAGGCTAACTTGACAAAAACAAATGTAGAAAGCCAACTTGCGTAAAAAAACCCAAAAAAATCAAGGGCTGCAACTAAATTATTTTAGAAATCAATTATTCTTATAATCGATTAATCGTATAAAACATTGGCACATTTTCCATTTAACCACTTAAATCTTTTTGATACAATATTAGAACATATAAAAATGCAAATTAAAAAGAATTTGAACCAAGTGAAGCTGAAACTACCACTTACAAAGTTCTGAGTGGGATACATTTACAGACGTAGAAGGTTTTTTTATTTAAATGTAAAATGTTACATTTTTTTTTATAAAGTTTTGGCTTAATTAAGTTTGCTGACAGTTTTTGTTTTTTTTTTAGCAAATGCTACTTTTTGAGTCTGCAAACTCTAGTTAGTGATTAATCAATTACTAAATTAGTTGATTATTTCAATAATTGATTCACCACGATTAATCTGATTAATCGTTTCATCTCTAAATAAATGTTTTAATATTATTCCAAAAATATCTTTCTTATTGCCATTTATCGTGACATTTTGAGAGTATAAAAGCTCCAGAGAACTACATTAGCAGGAGGTTTGAAGTTCAGTGTCTCCTGCAGTCCACACGAGCAACACTAATGGACTGATTTTCTACATCATCATTAATTTAAAAAGCAGAAGGAAGAAACGGTCGCTAATGAGAGAAAGCAAAGAGATGCTTGCAGTTCCGACCCAGAAAGTGGATCTAAAAATAGTCCGCTGAAGAGTCATTCACAGGAGCCTCCTGATAGGCCTGAAGCTGCGAACAGCAGCTGCACTGACATACAACTGTTTCACTGCACCGAGTATTAAATGCTGATTTAACAGGTAAGCTCAGAGGAAAGAAATTAGGATTATTAATGAGGCTAGAAAACCCTAAATATGCAAAATCATACATGTAAACTACTAAAAAATAAACGTAATTCAGTTCAGAAACTAGTGATCAGGTTCGAAATCTAGGTTTAGTAAATGGACTCAGATCTGAACCTTCAGACACACATAAAGACAATTACAAACTCAGCCTTCTATCACTAGAAGAATATTTTACAATTCTTCTCTTTTTCTCTTTCTTCTGAAAACAGCTGCTCGGGATTTATTGAAAGATTAAGATAATGTTTGACTGTTTTCAAGCAAACTTGTCTTTCAAAAGTATTCTAATCATGTTTAACATTTCGTTTAACTTATTGTGGTTGGATTGATTGTTAAAGACAATAACAACGTAATGTATAACCATTTGGCAAAAATAAAATAGTGCAAAGTTTTACAAAAAGAAATCTTTGTGGAGTTTTATGAATTTGAAATTTGAACAATCAGAGACATAAAGACAGTTACAAAGTCGGTCTTCTATCACTTGAAGAACATTTCCAGGATTAAACGACTAATGTCTCAGTAAGAGCTAGGAAAACTAGCTCTTGCTGTTTCTCTATCTTTAGTAGCATTGATTACTGCAACAGTATCTTCACATAAAAAAAAAATCAATCAGATCGATCAGAGAACAGACTTTTAAATACTGTTACTTTATAAATCACAGAACAGCTTTGCACCAAAATACATTAGAGATCTGCTGTTGTATCAACCTTTCAGACCTCTCAGATCTGCTGGTTCTGGTTCTGCATCCCAGAACCAGAACCAGAACCAAACGAGGAGAAGCAGCATTCAACTTCTATGCACCACAAATCTGGAACAAACTTCTAGAAAACTTCAAACAGCCGAAACACTGAGTTCATTTAAATCAATGGCCCTTGATTAGCAGTAAGTGGATGATAGTATTTGGCTGCAGAATAATGTGTAATGCTTGTTTCACAAATGGCCATATGATGATTTTATGATGTAAAGCACTTTGAGCTGTTGCTGAAATGTGCTGTACAAGTAAACTTGACTTGACTTGCATGAATAATTCATGAAACAAATCTGTGCAGCTTGGGCTCAGCAGTTTCTGAAAGCTCAATGTTTTCCTCATTTTAAGAATTTGGGGCACAAAGTGAAATATGACAGCATGAAAAATTATTGTGAACAGAACAAGAACGAGCCACAGAAATATGATGAAACTCTGTGTCTGAATCGAGAGACCAGAGTTGGGTAGTAACTAGTTACTTTTACTCAATTACATTTACTTGAGTAACTTTTTGGCAAAAAAAAACAAAAAAAAAAACTTATTTTTATCACGCTGTACTTTTTTCTTTTACTTGAGTAGTTTTATTATGAAGTATCTGTTACTTGGGTAAAATTTATCTGATGGAAAACAAACATGATTAAAGTAAACATTCACCAGACAGACACACATTTGCAGTTTTTGTTAAAGTTTTATAAGTTTTTATTGAAACAAACTGATTTGGAAAAAAAAAAAATTATTTAATTTTGTCATTTTTTATGACTTATATAAATAAATTTAAATTTTTGTCTTTAAAATACCAAAATTACCACTTAACCTTATAATTTGGTCTGTCTGACGGTGTAATTTTTAAATATTCAATGATTGATTTGATCAGTTACTCAGTGGTTGAGTAGACGTTACGAAATATTTTACTTACTTGAGTAATTTATTTTTACCTGAGTAAAAATATGTTAAAGTAGTGCTACTCTTACTTGAGTACAATTTTTGGCTTTTCTACCAATACTAATAAAAGAGGAAAGATGTATACATGAAATCAAATTATCAGGTCTAAACGTCTCAAAGGGAGATGCTATACTTTGCCTGACGACACCTCCAGCCCAACAACGTAATGTACTGTAACAGACAGATGGACCCGCCAGCTGAGCCAACAGAGCTTCACAGTTTCTGACCTACATGTTTGTTGTGGGTGAGCCCAACGTGTTTCTGAAAGACACATTACCATCTGATCTCATCTCTAATTGGTTATTTTTGACCTAAAGTCAAACCAACCTGTGACTCGAAGGTCAAAAAGGATGGAAACAAAATAACTTTTTGCTTAAAAAACAACCCAAGCAATATATTTGAATATGTTTACCAAATAAAGCCGGCATGTTTTGTTCCTGATAAAGACCTACATCTTTAAAAACAGAAACAACAACAAGTCATAAATGTGGCATCTCCACTATCTGTTACCAGAGGTGCAATGCGGAATATTTTCAACAGCAAATTATGAAATTATTCATTTACAGCTATAATACAGGGTGTAGAAGATGGATTTAGAAGTATGGGCCCAGCAAAGGAACACCAACATTTATTTTTTCTGACACATGAGGAATAAGCTTTACCAATCACTGATTGTCTTAAAATAGGTTAATTTTCATGTTAAATGACTGATCTTGCGTGTTTCCTTCTAAACTGACCAAAAGAAAAATAGACTGATGAATCAAAGGCAGGAAATACTTCTTCCTCTTAATCGCTTCTGATTGTCATTGCTCAGCAGCTGGCGGGTGAATCATGCACACTGAACATTTCAAACAAATTAGCACTAACACCTATGAACCCCAACGTCCTCTGAGGAACAATGTGACAGGAAGAAATGTGAGCAGAAATGAATGATAGTAGCACAAGATCATGATTTAGACCCTCACTTACAAACAGGGATTGCTAAAAATAATCATAAGAAGAAGAAGAAAACAAAAAGCATAACAATATAAAGGAAATATTATTTTATCAATTCTGTTTTTCACAAATACAAACAGGGATCCAATGTAGTGACAATGCGCGTCATCTTTTGAGGCGTTGGTGGTAACTTTAACCTTTTAAACGCTGTAAGAAACCAATTATGTTTTTGTGGTGCAACACACTCTCCACTAGCACTCATCTAGTTCCCTCAAACCTTAACGCATCAAAATCATCTCTAGGTTATGAAAATCTCTCTGGTACTGAAGGAAAAGTGAGAAGACCTGACAATTAGCCACATTTGGAGGCTCTCTATTGGAAATGGGCCTTTAGTTATCAGCTAATCAGCTAATATTTCAATATTATAAAGGGCTAAATGTTTTCACAATATGCTAACGCTGCTCCGTCACGCAGCCCCTCGGCTGAATAAGCACTATTAAGGTGAGACTTAACGAGCTTGTCGAGTGTTTATATTTCAAATCAGAACCGCATTAAGCGCATTTCGAATCCCACACCGGACTCTGGACCGTTTCTTACGACTTTTAGAATACGGCTCCGCCATCTTAGTTCTTGTATCAACGGCTGCACTTGAGGATGACCGGAGGCGCCCTCTGCTGGATGGAGGCCAAACTACAAGACTAAAAAGAGGTCTAAATTGACGTAATAGATTGGAGCTAATTTTTGGTATAATAAACCATTAACTGGCATTTAACCATAAGTTGATTAATTGTTTGCATCGCTAGTAACATTATCTGAATAATACACAAGGAAGAAAGAAAAAAAAATCCCCCTTTCCTTTCATCCTCTCATCACCTCGTTAGCTGATCCAGCAGAGTCTCATGTTGGACGGTTGAGGCTGCAGCTACAGGATTATAGAGCTCAGTGACTCAGTCATTCTGCACCAGTGACTTATTGACTGGATATGTCCCATGAATCAGAGCGAGTGATTAATGCAGCTCTGGCTCAATCTTTGATTGCTGTGCGTGATTGTGACCTGTGTCTGGATTTAGCAGAGAGCGAGTTGACTTCTTAAGATACAAACAACTTCACAGGTCCAGATTGGGAAATATAGAGTACATTCACACAAGCCCTATTTAGTCCGCTTTAATCATACTCCAGTTTGCTTGTTTAGAAAGTCTGGTTCGTTTGGTGAGGTCAAACTCTGATGAGGACCAAAAAAGCAAAAACTTTGCCTAAAAACTTAAGCTTTGGTTCGGTTGAAGCGAACTCTGGTCCAATGTACATGCCAAGAGTTCACATATGCAAGAATGCAGGAAGCGGACTACGGCACAGGGCATTCTGGGTAAATACAACCAAAACAAATGCGAGAGTCTAACACCAGTGGGATAAATGGTTGGTGGTCTTTTACCAAAAACAAAGGAGAAATCCTACAACCGCTAAAATCTGACGGTACTCCATTTTTGTTTACGCTTTGTGTAAAAGAAGGAAGTTTTTCTGAAGCTTTTGTGTCATTTTCTTGATGCAGCACCCCTGCAGGTGTTTGAGGGGAACAGGTTTTTCAAATGATCTGGTTTGTTTGATACAGAGAAAAATAAAAAATGAACCACACCAGCTGAAAATGTGACATAAGATGTAATTTTGGCTCCCAATCAAACCAAATCTTACGTGTAAAAACACTAAAATACCCTGGAAATCGATCTTAGAGTGGCGATATTTTAGTTAACGATAAATGCCTGAGATTGTAAAGAGCTACAGTGTAATACTAGAATAAAACGAGCTTGTATGAAGATGACCAGTCAGTGATTGGACAGAGAGAACAATAAAGACCAACTTTTCCTAGTTAGGCTCACCTTGTATCTGGCAGTCAGCTGTTCAGTGGCTTCCTGTCTCTTCCTCAGATCCCCCATCATCTTCTCGTTCTCCCCCAGGAGCTTCTGCTTCTCCTCTGCCAACAGGAATTGATCCTCTCTAATGGCTTCATTCTCCTTCTCCAACCTTTGTTCCTCCAGCTTCACAAACTCTTCTGCCTCTTTTTCCACCTCCTCTTCCTCAACCTCCTCCTCCTCCTCTTCATCCCCGTTTCTTTCCCAAGCCTCACCATCCACCTGCTCCTTCTTATGTTTGCTCCTAAACCTCCTGTGGTTGAGCTGCGCCCTGAGACGAGCAATCTCCTTCTGGAACTCACGGAGCAGAGCATCTTTGGGATCCTCGTTGACTCTGGGCTGGTTCTGGATGTTCTTTGCACGGTTGGCATAACGAAGGGTGGTGAGAGTCTCATCGTAATGCTGGGGGGCTGGGCCAAGAGTTGCAACCATGACTGTCTTGGCATTGCCACCCAAAGAGTCCTGCAACAGCCGGGTCAGCTTGGAGTCCCGGTACGGCACATGGCTGCTACGTCCATCAGCCAAAGCTGAGATGACATTCCCCAGAGCTGACAGCGATAGGTTGATCTTAGCGGCTTCCTTAAGGCGGTCACCCTGGACTCCTGTCTTAGCTTGCCGCTCACTGCCAGCCAGGTCCACCAAATTAAGGCGTCCCACTCTAATATGTTTCCTCCCATCTGGTCCAGGCTGACTGCATTCCACAGTGATCAGAAACAAGGCGTGGGACCTTGATGAATGTTCGTTCATGTCCGTTGCTCCAACTGCCCTGGCTTGATTGCCCACATTCATTACCTCCTCGATCTCCTTGATACTTTTGCACACGCAAGATGTGAGATCTTGAACATAAACTCCTGTCTCCGGACTCTCTCTGAGCTCAAGTCCTCTGGTGTTGCCGTGGTTGGGATCAAGGAGGTCACGGATCTCCTCTAGGTAGATCTCAAGGTAGGACGCCCGCACCAGATACTGCTTGTCGGACTGTGAGCGGGAAATATGAGTGAAGATGTGGTCAAAAGCGTTAGGGATCACACCTTGCTTCTCTGGGTCCAGCCACAATCCCTGCATGGTGTAGGTCTTTCCAGTTCCGGTCTGCCCGTAGGCAAAGATGGTGCCATTGAAGCCTGCAAGAACCGAATCTATTAGTGGACGGACGCTTTCGTCGTACAGGTCTCGCTGTTTGGAGCTTGAATCATACACCGCATCAAATGTGAATGTTTTCTGGGGCTCGCTTGGTGGCGCCCGGGGGTTTCTGAGGATCACCTGGCCGAGCCGTAGATCCATCTGCACAATCCCCCCAGCAGGACCATTGGACTCCTCTTTACGGCTCAACGGACGGCATCGAACTACCACCTTCACTGACTCGCTGCTCTTATTTTTGGACATGATTGGCTTCTTTGAATTAGGTTAATATAATCCTAATTAGACTATAAAACAGTTGTCTGTGAATTATATTCCACGAAAAATCATTAATAAGACATTCAATATGGCTTCGTGGGCATGTCACAATGGAGAAAAGACATTGTGGCTAAAAATAGAAACAGAAAAATTACCATTGCAAATGATGAGATCCCCCTCTTTCTGATTTCCTTTGCTTATTGTCCAATTTTAGCCCTCAAACACAAACTGTCGGTCAGTGTCTTTCAAGCTTCGGATTGACGCTCCATCTCAGTCCCGCAACACGTCCAGATTCACTCGGTGGAAAGAAAAAACAAATCCAACAACGCCAGGAATGACACAAGTCAGTTCACACATCTTCCTCCGGCCGTCATGACTACAGAGATCCGGGAGCAGCGCTACATGCCGACGTCTGCATCTTCCAGTCCCCCCGCTGAAAGATGCTCTGAGGCGGATCTGCAGCTCTCAGTCTGCGCGGAGACGGAGCTTCATTACCCTATGAGAAAAAATAAATAAAAAAAAACTCACTCACACACGCGCATTCACACACATCCATTCAACCACCACACCCTACATCACTGCAGAGTGCAAGAGAGGATCATGGGAAATGGAGTTTAGTCCCCAATCACAAGTGGATTGTTGGCCAAGCCTGCCACCAACTCTGGAAAAGGCACTGCAGTCAATTTAAAAAAAATAATTTATATTAAATTTATATTAAATAGAATTTTATATTTAAAAAAGAAATAAAATAATAAAAAACACAACTGTCTTTCCTATTATTTCACTCTAAATGATACTCACAACTATGCACAATAAAATAATTTCAACTTTAAAGTGCAAAGTTTATTCATTATCTAACAATATAAACTATTTAGAGAAATAGATAATATGAAAATAAAATATCACAAATATTTACTCACACAATTTCAAAAAAAGAAAGAAACAAAGGAAATTAAGAAAGAAAGGAAAATAAAGATTAATCAGTATCAGTGTTACTGCTAATAATCTTGGCGCCTAATCACTTTAGTACTCAAGTATGTATTTCCTGGATTTTATTTAAGTATTTTTGGGGGTTTTAGTAAAAACAGTTGTGGTGGTAGATATACATACTTATCTTTAAAGAGTATAAAACTCCTAGAATGTAAGAAATATTTGATACAATTCAGAATGAAGTAATTTTAACACACTGTCTTGTTTAAAGTGTACAAAATATCAATAACTAATATATTTTTTAGCAGTTTTTGGGAAACAATTTTTTTTTTGTCCTAGAGAACAAATGTATTAGGATTTTAAGAGGAGTTCCTAAGGGCTAATGGGAATGCTATGTCTTAAACCAACTGGTATTCTACAAGAGTTGAATCACTGAATCAATAAAATAAATAAAATAAAACCCAACCAATCAGAAACGTGTTTTTATTGAAAAAGGAGAACCTCATGTAGTTTAACATGTAAATGGTTATGGATAAACAGTCTGGCTTACACATGGAAAGCTGAATTTCAGCTTAAAATTTAACCAAAAATAATGTTACTTGTGGACACACAGTATTTCCTTATAAACGAGAACGAATCCTTTCAAATTTGACCTAATTTGCAAATTTTTTGTTCACAAGCTTGTCATAATTTTCCTCTTAAGAGGGCTGATGTGACAAACTTCTGACTTCTGCACACCTGAAAAACTATTCATCAAAGTTTATAAAACGTGGATAATTTGGGTAAGCTGAAAAGGGAATTCTCTGAATTACTATCATAAACAATCAACATTCCCCCAGTGGGGGGTTTTTATACCACACGACAACCACTACTGATTTTTAACAGAAACTGATGAGTCATATGTGGAAAATTTTGTGTTTTTAAATTTGTAGTTTTTGTTATTCATAATGAGGTTGACTTCCGAGATATTACAATGTTCTTCTCCCCAATTAGTATAAAATCTGAACCCAAATAAAAAGTGAAAATCTTTTCCTGGCTTTTCCAAACTTGGCACAACAGCGCCCTCTGGTGAAATAAATGCAGAATGGTGACTTTATTTGACCTACAAATGGTCTTTGTCGCCTTTTAGAGGGCACAAACTCGGAAAGTAATTTTCAAGGTGACCCTGAATATTTTTGAGCGATTCTCCGTCATTTATAATCTATGTGGTGATATTTTGAAATGACTCTGTTCATTTTCAGCACAAATGTCTGCGTCATTTACAAACCAGTGTGTAGGAGGAAGTCTTTTTTGGCAAACAATGGAGAATTACCTGTACTTTCAGTGTAGCTAAGGTGTTCCCCTTTTAACTCATTTCCTAGAGAGGCTAAATGTTTATGTGATAACTTTCTGATGAAGAGATACTTTTTGACTCAAATGATAATACTTTTGTTAAATCAAAATAAAAAAAAACTCACATTTTGTAACTGAAAAAGCATAACGATTAGCTTAGAATCAACAAAAATTCCCAAAATAATCTGATCTTTATTGGCAAAATTCAAGAGAATAGCACTTTGTGTCAATCCAATAAGCTCCAATAGGGAAAAAATGTTGAAAGGCTTTTCTTTAAACCAAGTAGAGTTTAGGGAAAGGGCCAATTTATATGCATAGCACACACTGTTGCTTGGTTACACCCCTTTTAACCCTCCTACTCTTCCAGCTTCCTCACTTTCTGAGTTGTCAAATAAAAACCAAATGCAGTCCAACTCACTTTCAAACACTAGATGTTTGCTTGCAAAGTAGGTGCATGTAAAGACAGACTTCTCTGCTTGTCTTTGCCAAAGCTTGAAGAAATGTGAGAGGTAGCCTCTGACTAGCTGTGGGAGTTCGAGATGAACCCTGGGGGCCCCTTGCAGCAAAAAATTCAGGAATGTTTCTCAGTCTGAAAAGAAAAAAAAACTTCTGTGCAAACGCATGATTTATTACTGTAACAAAAGGTTGCACAGCTGTGGAGGAACAGCGATGTGATGTGCACTTAATGTATTAGTGGGGATCTATAAAATGCTGCTTTATTTGGCAATTTGTTTCTGCATATTTGCTCCGTATGTCAAATTTATTGATTTAAAGCTCAAAAATCATACAGTCACAAAGCACAAAAAGAAATACAGTTCATTCAACAAAAGTTCCAAAATACATGTTGATCAGGTCATGTTTTGAATAACTTGTACATGAGAAAATAATAATTTATCTTGCCTGGTAAACGTAAACCAAAGTTTTAAATGCATCTTTAATAAAAGGAAAACAAACAAGTACTAGATTTTACCCATAATCAAACCCCAAGGAAGATTTAAATGTTAACCCAAAAATTATGACAACTAGTAAGGCTTAGAAGAGATTTATATCTGACTGTTATCATAGTATAAATGATAGGAAGTGTTAAAAAAAGACCCACTGAAGCTAGCTAATAAAAATGTTAGCAAAATTCTTATGGACAGATGATAGAGCCATGTGGAACTCCACAACAAACAGTTTTGCCCTAAAATACCGTTATGACAAATGAGTTGGAGGAAATCCAGTCTAATATTCCTTAAAGGAGAATAAACACAAATGTGAAATAGGTTTTCTATTCAAATTAAAATATTACACCAAGGTTGCAAATTCTGGATTTGTTGAGCAAGTTGGAAGCAAGAGACTATTTTATTACAATTTGAGACTCACAGTCTTTGTGATATCATTCATGACACGTTAATTTTTATCAACATAGAAGTGGTAAGAAAGGTCATAAATAGAGTAAGTAAAATAAAAATTTTGGAAAGTGAATGCTACTGGACCGAGGACGTGTCCTGCGGTGGGTTAGGGGAACGGTGTTTCCCCCTAATAGAGATTGTTCTATCAGATGAGTAGGAAGACAATCAGTCTAATGTGGAGCTAAAAATACCAATTTAAGCTTTTAACCTCTATTTGAAATATTAAACTGCAAGTACCTTTTAGTTTCTTCAGGACTTGAATACATTTCGTCTAATGTTCTTTACTTCTATGTGTATTATGGGGTTTTCATCATTCGTAATATTCACTTCCTGTTTCCGCTTGCCTTTGCTTGGGAAACCTTGACTTGGCTGAGCACCAATACAAAGAAACAGAGCACAGATCTCCCACAGCATAAAGTCATAATGTCCTGGATTTTACTTCCCTGAATACCATAAAAACAAGTTTTCTTTTTCTTTTTTTAGATCTGATTGTGTAGCTTTCAATTCAGCAACACAATTAGGTTATATTTTAGCTGTTTACTAACTGTTTTCTATTCATTGTGTGGTTTTCTTTTCATGTTCTTTTACAACACAGGGCTTCCAGGGTGGACTCAATCTACTCAGTCTTGTTTAACTGCTTCATTTTCTTCTTTCTTTATTGATGTGCTACTTCCTTCCTCAGTTTGCGTCAAGTCTGTACTTGGGAGTAAGAATCTGGGCATAGTGAGCATTCCTAAGAGGGCCTGAGTCAAACTACTCTGACAGGCGGAAGAAAAGACTCTCAGACAGCGCCAGATGAAGTTAACACTAAAATCCCTTGCATCACTGGTGTGTACATCGACACTAACTCTTAAGTTACAATGCCCTGAAGGTTCAAATTTGCACATTTTGTCATTTTACCACATATAACCACAAATTTTAATTTCAATGGTGGAACCGATTAGGTTATGATACAACATTTCAAGTGTTACATTCTTCAACATGATGGTGAATCCATCATGTTACAATGGAATCCAGCGAGAGCTATGACCAGAATTCAAATCCAAATGAGAATAAATGGCAAGACTGGAAGCATTATGTTATCCTTTATCTTCACAAAAATATGCTGCTTTGTGTTGGTGTTTCATGACAAATACCAATGAAAGAGCAAAGGATGCCTGGGAAACAAAGCATGGTCAGTATGGCCAGTGATGAATAGAGAATTGGGTTTTCAGGAAATAAAACAAAATACTGCAGACCCCACACATCCTGGATCTAAATTATTCAGATTTTTACCACTGAGTTGATGGTATTTGCAAAAAAAAAAAAAAAAGAGCCATCATGGAGACAGTTCATAATGAACTCTCAAATCAATGTTATGTTCGTTTGCACTAATTTAACCTTGACTTTTCTTTGATTAAGCTGTATATTTACATGTCTTCTTCAAACTAATAATTTTTTATTTACCACCAAGTTTATATATGTATCTTTATTGAAAGCAAAAGAACCAAAATCAAATTCCTTGGTCAATAATAATAGTAGATCCGTAAGCTTTCACTGGTGGATGAGTTTGAGACCACAATGTGAGGTTAAAATTTACTTTAGACAACTTTTTACGAACTATTTTTTAACTTTCTACTCCGAAAAGAGAGATTGGCACAGCGTGCGTCAGTTCTGAAGCAAAATCTTCCACTCCAGTTATAATATTCAACTGTAAAATAAAGACAAAAATCTTCCGACGCTATTTTTTAAGTGACCCCCAAAGGTTCATCGTGGGGAAACGCCCGTAAAAAAGCACCGAAGTACTTATATGACATCACTTTGACTGACTCACAGCTGGGATGGTCACCTCATCAAGTGCCAACTTGCCGTGAAAACACACCCGGCCGGCCAGAGATCCGCATGAAACTGGCGTCCATGTTGGCTCAATAGGGGGTTTTCACACTGGGAGGCAAAGGGACTTCTGCGCCGTAATGTCCGGGTGATTCACGCAGTAACATTTGGCCTATCGGTTATGCTAAACCACGCCCCTTGACTGATCGAGCTTTACCGTTTCAACCAATCACAGTAAGTTATACCACTAAGTGGCAGATTCAGTAACCAATCAAAAGCTTATATTTTGACAGAACGGGTGGGAGAAGGCGTGTCCATTGGTCCAGGGAGTCGCCGCTGTGGCTCCTATTCGAAGGCGACGGCGGTCGTCTGTATTTCTGCTCTAATCTCATCTGAAAAGCTAAATTACACCTAGCAGACAGTGAATTTAATTCACTTTCATGTTTGGTTTATTCCCAGTTCTTTTCAGTCGAGCTCTCGGCGGGGCTCTGGAATGACGGCGTGTGCGGAGAATTTGAATTAGCTCGCAGTTAGTTTGAAGAAAGAGTGAGTTGGGGCAGAGACGTAGAGAGAAGCCATTTTGTCCCGACTGTGTGGGAGAAAAGAGAGTGGAAAAGAGGAATCACACGGGAGGAGATACCATTTTTTTTTTGCTTTTTGTTCTCATGTTGTAAGAGAAGAAACAGTTCGGGATATATCAACTTCTTGGACACGTCTTTTGGGTTCCTTATTTGGGTGATATTTTAGCCTACTACTAGCTCGCCAAAGCTAATCAACAAATCCCAGATTGTTAACTGTTAACAGCCAGGAGGGCTGGAGCGGGTTGGTCAAGTTGGCCACGGAGCTGGAATTAGACTTCACGTAGCCGTGCTAGTTTGTCCTTTGTTTCTTTTTGTATCTGGGTGAACACATAATTATTTTTCAATGGCGAAAAAGACGTACGATTTGCTGTTCAAGCTGCTGCTGATCGGCGACTCGGGTGTGGGGAAGACCTGCGTGCTGTTCCGCTTCTCTGACGACGCCTTCAACACAACCTTCATCTCTACCATAGGTAAGAACTCCAGGTGACACACACACAACTGGGTTCGTAGCTGGAGGTGTTCCTGATAGTTTCCGACCTGTTTCGGAGGTTTTTGACAGCTGGGAAAGTCGTCTGAGCCCCACCATGCAGCTGGAAATGGTAGGCAGGACATATTTGGTTAGCTGCTTTGGTAGCATGCATCGTTTCTCCAGGCCTCAGATTATTCTTTAAAAAAACCCATTAGATGATCCATAACGCCTGTTTTTGTTACTTCTTATTTAAGTGAATAAAACGGTGTGATGGTTTACATTCACACCGGCTCTAAGTGTTGGTTAATGTAGAGGTATTTTTTGTCATGTCAGTGGCTAACAACGACGTGTTGGTAGCACTGCAGGGCGGCCATAGTGTGACTAACTCTGAAAAGTATTCCTCAAACCAAATGGCAAGCAATAGCTTCACCTCTACAGCCAGATAATAAATATTATTTGTTTGCTTTTACAAATTAGACAGTATCTCTTGTATATTTGTTTATAATAGCCACCACAGAATAAAAGCTCAAAAGTAGCAACACTCAAGAGAATTATAAATCCAATTGAAAGGACATTATAATAAAATTCAAATAATGCTAAGGTAATGTCTGTAGTTTTAAAACAGCTGCAGCGGTTTTTGTTATTAATTTACATAAAAACCTGCTATTCATCACAGAAATTAGCATTATTCCTAACAGGTTTCATAAGAATTAGCATAAAATTGCATATAAATGTGTCAAATACATTAGAAAGTAATGGACCAACCACATTTATTATCAGCATTTGTTGCACTTTTGAGATATATACAGGATTAGAGAAGCTAATGAAAAGAGAACTGATTCGATAAAGTCATTTTGTTTTTGGTAAATGGCATGAAAACATAAATAATAAAAATAATTGTACCTCTACTCAGACAAATAAAAAACCATGTTTTATAGGACTAAACATTTTTGCTATGTTGCTAACAGGACGGGGACAAACAAATTGAATCCTAGGTGTGTTTTTTGACAGGGATCCTGACAATCTTGACTCATAATAGAAAGTAATCTGTTTTAATTGTAGTGTGAAACCTGCAGCGCAATAGTCAGTAATGCACCTGTTACAAATCAAAAAAGATGCTTTTAAAAAAGGGATGAGCGATGTCAAGGTAAAATGATCGAAACACAATACAACATATTTTAGAGCGTTTTTAGCAGTAATAATAAAAGTGGTATAAATCTATCATTACATGCAGTTTAAGGTTTTGCAAATCTGCCACTAAAACCTTCACAATCTTTATTTTCAGTCATATTTTGTATCGGTATTAATGCAAACCAAAGTTTTTAAACTGTAAAGTTTTTATACTTAAAGTTATAGCTATCTATACCTTTTAAAGTTCTTGCCATAGAGTAATGCAGCACTGCCCTGCCCCACCTGTTGCTGAACACTTTTGGGAAAGTAGTTCAAAATGTTTTGGGGGTTTGCAAACATATATTAGATTTCCTTGTTACTTTTACAGTTGATGTAAGGCTTAATAAAGTATCCTTTTCATAATAATAGTTGCCCATCCAAAACTGAAAAGTATAAATTAAAGTAGCATCATGGACAAATGGTAGCCTATTTTAGGTAGCAAAATGGATTCCTCTCATCCCAAGAATTGTAATTGAGGATGTTGAAATAATTTTCCGTTGTTATTGTAAGAGTAGAAAAACAAAACTTCCAAAAGTGGGAGAAGAAGTAGGAAATGTTCACATTACGATCATCGTTTCATTTTATATCCCTAATAATTAAAAAAAAAGAAAGTCCAAATTTTTTTTTGTATACAACTTAAAAGCAATATTTATTTCTATTCCTACTAAAATTTTATAACGTAATGATTATTGCAGTTAAAGTAATGAAACTGTAATGTATTTTTTTAATCCTTTGCTCTCTATAGATTAACACAAACATAACTGGCTGATAGTAGCTGGTTGGGCTAATTATTAATGTAGCCATCTTGCAGTCGGTGTTTGACATTAATGTGTTTTGTAGCTTGGCAACTTTATTGTTTTAAACTTCATAGAGTGACAGAGTTGCTCTTTTAGTTTCCACGACTTAAATTATTTCAGAACAGCCAAATTTTCTCTGCTGTAAAGAAAGAAACATACAGCTGCGCCCTGCCTGCATTCTGTGATTATTAAGTTAGATAGAAGTTAGCATTTTTATTGTCAATAAATACCGTACCTAACACAAAACAAGCTAAACAGTTTAAACTTTGCATGGTATTTGTTTGTTTTGGATCAAACTAAATCAGTTGAGTATTACCGGCACACAGATCCACATTGGTTTTGTAAAATATTGCCAATAACTGACATTGATTTTGGTTTGCGGCTATAGCTGAATAATAAAAAACAGAATATACCACCGGAGACTTTGTTGGGATATAAAAGAAACAAGTCGGTTTTGTTAAAATATTTTGGCTACAGACGAGGTGACGTTAGCCATAAACAGGTTCTCTGGCTTTAGGACTTTGTAGCTGTTGCCACAACATGACACAAGATGACTTAATGACTTGGTCATTGAAATAAGGTCAACAAAACTCTGCATAACAATTGCATCTGATTGTTGTCTTAAGGATAAACAAACAAACCTGTTGGGTGTATTTAAGCAGTTTATGTAATATTACAAGTCAAAACAGTTTTGTGCAACTGAAAAGCAAAGAAGTTTTGATTTGTGAACGTATGAATGCCTTAGATTGCTCCAGTGGGAGTCATAAACAATCCTCCAAGGTGGCATCATCAGCCTCTTTTCTCTACCTTGCTTTACACTTGCATCTAAAATCGCACTTGCATGAGTTAAGTGTCAAAGTATGTCAAATCCCGGCGCAGCCAAAGCGAGGCCTCCATTTACTCTTATTGCTTAAGACCCGCGCTGAGCAGTAATGAAACATTAGAGTGCTCTGACATTATTGTCCCTGATCCTTTGGACTCGGCTTTCATTTCAACATTTCTTTTTAATAACTTGTGTCTTGTTAAGTTATCCTGAGTATAAGCAGCTGTTTCCAGCGGCGTCCAAGTTGGATTCATTTGTCGTAGTTGAGACATGAACTGCTTTGCTGTTGCAGAGCTTGCCAATACATGAAGACTTCTGCTTTTCATTCTGCACCTTTGCTTCGACTTGTACTACACACTGCAAAAACACAAACTCTTACAAGATACTTTGGTCTAGTTTTTAGTTAAAATATCTTGGTACAATTGAAATAAGACAAAAGTAATTTACCAGTAACTTTTCATTCTGCATCTTTGCTACGATTTGCACTACAAAAACTCTTACCAAGTATTTTTGGTCTAGTTAAGGAAATATCTTTGTACACTTACAAGTAACTTTTTACAAGATATATGAGCTTGTCTTAAGTCAATAATTCCTTAACATTGATGAAAACGTTCTAGTTCTACAGGGAGATTATTTGTTTTATAACAAGACATTTTTCCAAAGTTATAAGTGAAACCTGACGGTGAAGCTAGAACTTTTTCATCAGTATTAAGGATTTTTTTGACTCCTATACGAGGGTTTCCCCCAGTGTATTATAAGCCTGGCGGGCCACCAGACTTTACTTGTGCACCCCACCAGGCTAAGCATTGTTTATTTTTTGAGTCTTTCTAAAAGTTTGCATTTTTTAAGGCTTTATACACTGCCTGGCCAAAAAAAAAAAGTCGCCACCAAAAAATGGTCACACTCTCTAATATTTTGTTGGGCCGCCTTTAGCTTTGATTACAGCCCGCATT
>CAEGAE010007850.1:0-21813 GCA_903067095.1 Girardinus metallicus | reverse complement strand
TATATGGAAGTGAATGGTCCAGAGCGTGAGCTTCCCCTGTCGCATCACTTCGCTCTGAAGCACCTTGACAGAAAACCATAAGCCCTAGAAAAATTTCGAAAACATTTTACCGGAGCAGGCATGCGTATCAATGTCATGACCGAGTTTGATACGAATCGGGCGAAATTTGTGGGCGTGAGGGCGATTTCAAAATTATGTAGGGGGTCAAAAATCCACTCTGTCTCGCACTCTAGCGGAGCGTCAGTTACACTCTAATTTTCGACAGTTGGAAAGTTTTCTCGTTTTTCGCTTTTTACTTCGCCATCGTGACGCCAATCCTCAACACCTGTAATAGCACACTTCTCGGGATCGAGCCGCACGTTTTGATACCACTTTTGTGGGGGTGCACGCAGCGGTACGAGCCGCATTAACGGAAATGGAAGAAAAATAAAGATATATATAAAGAGACATTCTATTGGGTGTAGAATAATAGGTGCCTGCCATGCATTGCATGTAGCAGGCCCCAAATAGTGCGTACTACACAATTTCTAATATTACTAATAGACTAAAGTAATCCTTTTCTGGGTTACAAGTGAGTACTCCAGTTTCTAACAAAATAAAATAAAAAAGAGGAAAGGACACATAAGGGCAGATGGCAACATTCAGACCAAACAAAGACATGAGTGAAGGTGGTGACGTCACAGCGCCATGAAACTACGTTGCTCAGTCTCCCGGCAGAAGCCCAATAAGATGTTGTTATCAAGGAATGTCCTTGGGAGCGCTCAGCTCCACAGCTGCATGCAAACATGCAGCTGTGGAGGGATGAGGTGGGAAGGAACGTTATGTTTACATATCTTCAAGGAGATTGGAAATATGCAGCCCTTCCCAGGCAACATGGGGAAAGCCAATTCAGATACAGAGTGTCTTAGTTCGGGTAGGTTATAAATTTCAATCTTCCCTAAAATCTCTCCGATTCATCTCAGTTCCCAATTATCCAAATTAGTTTGGTCGTTCCACTGAGTCGAAACTAGCAACTTCTCCAAGATCGATTCCATCTAGTTAGTGAGTTTTAGAGTCCTCAGCTGGGCTGCGAGTCTCAGCAAGACTCACATCCAACTTGCGTCTCTGTCCACAACAACAGTCTGAGTGTTCGCTAGTACGGCCAAGTCTGTCACAAATTTGTCGATAAGTCAGGAATCCACAACCTCCAAACAGCAGAAATCCTGTTATCATGAATAAATCCAGGGTGAATCCCGCCGGGTGTGTCCCTGCAGGACAAGAGGACTCTCCTGTGCCCAGTTTTCTTGTTGAGAAAATTTGATCAATTGGATTGAGAGACCGGTTGACCAGATCCATAATTTGTAGATTCGGAGGATGTGCAAAGAAAGGCTCCAAAAATATAGAAAAAAAACAGGACAAAAACAGAGCAAGCAGGGCAGGCAAGGGCAGGGAGGGAGCAGAGGAAAAAAGCGTCTGCTTTCACCGAGAGCAAGAGAGAGATTGATCAGTTTAAAAGTCTAAATTACAAAAATGCTTCTTTTATAGGGTGCCAGTAATTACAGTGGTAACAATGTGGACCACTCCCACCAACTCATTGAATGAAATGCAATGTGAGGTTGTGCTAACTCTGTGATATTGAGTGTATTTTAAAGCTATTTACGCAATTTTATCAAGTGGGCCGGCACTAGTATAGGTCACAAATACTTACAGAGGGCAATATGCGTTGTTGCAAAAGCTTGATTCTCAGTTGATAGATTGAATTACAATGTGGCATTTCTAGTAAAAAATCCTGTTTTTTTAACAATGAGCAATAGAAGTGGCACTCAACTTTGCTGCAGTGCTAATGCTTGTTCTAGGAAACAGGAAAACAAGTTGATATTCTTAATGCCTTATTTAATAGGGCCATCAACAGTGTTTCTAGCTCCTTAAGATATTAACAAAAGTCATATGAATTCACTAATGGACAAATTCTACATTTGCTGTACTTATTTTTCTAATTTCCTGTTGCAGCCAGTTGTGCTACAGTTCTAATGGTAGTTTGTGAGCAGGGAAAACAAGTAAATATTTGAAATTCCAATTCAAAAATACTTTACTGATCCCAATAGGGAAATTAAATATTGTTTTAATTCATATTAATTTAAAATTCTTCAAAGCGTTATAAATGGTTCTGGTATATATTTGGATTGTGGGTTATGGTATTTGGGTTCTGATTGGTTATTTTCATAATCACCCCTTTCTAGAACAGTGTGAGTGCTATTATCTTCAGTAATAAAAGAAATTGGAAATTCTGTGTATATATATTTTAAGCTTCCTGTTGCAGCTACTTGCACTGCAACACTATTTATAGCTCGTAAACGAACAGGAAAAACATGGATGTTTTTTTCAAGAACAGCCTAAATGCTAATAATTAGTGAGAGGTGGAGTATTACCTGTGGATGTTGAGGAGTCTCATCTCTGACAGCAGATGCACAGATAAGGTGGTGTTACAGGGAAATGACTCTGTGTATACATGCCCGTATTGGCATGTATCGCTCAGCACTCCAGTAAAGCTATTTTTAGTACATCAGATATCAAAGCTATTTCGTTTTGATCCTCAAAACTAAATCTAATTAATAATCTCTTTTGATCTACACCCAGATGAGTCACACTGTCCTAATGCCGCCTCAATATGAGTCAGACACAGAAAGGGAAAGGAGGGTCTCTCTTTCTGCCAGAGAAATTACTGATTAAATCTAAAAATGACATCCTGGGTGTCTTCCATTTCTTCCAGAGACACCACAAATGGTTATATTGGGGAAAAAAAAAAAAAAAAAATCTAAACTCTCTGAGTGAAGCCGGATTCCATTTCCCTATTATGCAAAACTGCCTCAATCAGTTCCTCTGAGCTGAAGTGTGACATTGTTAAATCCTCTCCCTTTTCTCTTGTTAACTGATATGGAAAAAAAGAGACACATCATACACGGTGGACAGTCTCGGTCTTCCTCAGCTGCCTGTTCGTGAGACCCAAATTTAACGTATCTAAAGATATCTTTTGGTTTTAATTTTGCACAATTGCTCCTCAGGGCGTTCTCTCGGAACTGGCTCAAAGATTTCCATGTCCACTGCAAATAATTATTTTCACTGCTCTGCCATGTTCACATGCCTAGCAGCTCTCTTTTCAGAGTACTCTTCCTTTTTTATGTAGCTAAATCACTAGAGCTTCTAAATGGGACATTGGCAATTATATATCAATGTTCCTGAAAACAAATTCCACTAATGTTCAAAAATTGGTTCCTTTAAAGCACCAGATGGTTTGCTATGCATAACGTAAAAAAAAAACAAAAAAACAACAACAAAACAGTTTTTTTTTTTTTATATATATAAAATCAAATGCTTGCCATAGAAAGTTGGGAGTGAAATATATTTTGTCGCTGTGGGAAAATCCTTCCATGTCTCACTCAGCCCTTTTTTATTTTTCTGCTGCCCAGCACTTGTAGGGGGTTTATTTTGAGCTGGTCTGCCTCAAATAAAGCTTTCTGGCTGATTTAAAATTAGCCTGAATGTTCCAAACATGTTAGAATATGGCAGACCTGGGGAATCAAGTCTGCAACGGACCTCAGTTACAATAGAGCTGCAAATGACTTGGACTGGACTTAGACTCGTGCTCCTAGGACTTGAGATTCGATTCAGATTCAGAGGCTGAGACTCAAATCTTACGAGTAATCTCTGAAAGTAAGCTTGCATGTGTTAAATATTTAAGTAGAGGATTAATGCTTTGCATTACTGTAATGAATACAAATGAATGGTTGTTATGGTAACACTGTGCACAGGGCTTGTGCTCTACACGTAGCAAGACTGGTATGTTTCTCAACAGGGAAGGAGTTAAAGGCAGTTTGGAATTTGGATGGGGTTTTTTTATGTCAAGTGGTACTAGTAGTGAGAAAGCCATGCGTTTGCTTCACCAGGGCTTATTGGCTCACAACAACCTGTTCATGCTAGCTTTATGATAATGACGGTATGGATATTTGCCTAATTGAATTCTGTTCCAAAAGACTATTTTATATCAAGCTAATCTTCAACATCCTATTCTCAAAATCTCTTAAAAAAATAAAACATCTTGTTTAATCTTATTGATTAAAATTAACCTCTTTCTGTTCAGAGCAGTTGATAAAAGCATTTTTACATGTTTAATTAAGTGTTCTGCTAAGTCATATGGGGTAAGCATAGTGATTAGTATTCATAAATTACAGCAATTCAGTGTTATAGGCGGAGTAGACTGGTTGCATCCTATGTTGGAGAATTAATTTCAGTTGCTAGAGATTTTGTACTTGGTAAAATCTCTAGCAACCAGTCAACCAGTTTACAACATTGGTATGTTGCATATTCCAACATACAAGTGTTGGAATATTTTCAACATTTGTATGGTAAACATACAAATGTTGAAATTATTCATATGTTAGCTTTATTATTCATATGTTAACTTTATCAACACTGACCTCTAAAACCAATTATGTGGCAGTAAAGTAGCTTAGCACTAACATTTTCATTTTCACCTTATTGAAGATAGCTTGTAAAATAGTTAGTTTGGCAACAATGTTGATAAAGTTAACAGTTGGAGTGTTTTATTAAGGCACTGATGTGTAAATAACGGCAAAATATGTCTTCATTCTGTTGTCCAGAATGCAGCGACAGCAACCCGTGTGAGGGGCTGAGCCGTCACGCAACATTTGAGAATTTTGGGATGGCCTTCCTCACGCTGTTTCGAGTTTCCACGGGAGACAACTGGAATGGGATTATGAAAGTATGAACAAAGACACACACGCACACACACACATGCACACAACTGAAGACAAAGACTGTCATACTTGATGACTAGATTATCGGAAACCACAGAGAGAACACTGACCTCTAAAACCAATTATGTGGCAGTAAAGTAGCTTAGCATGGCAATGTCAACACTAACATTTTCATTTTCACCTTATTGGAAATAGCTTGTAAAATGGTTAGCTGGGCAACAAAAGTTCTGTACTTGACAACACACTGGAAATATGTAACATTTTAAAATCTTAATTTCTCTTTAAAGAAAAAAGAGTGAGTTTCTTCAAGGGTGAGGTCTGAAAAAATCTTGATACTTTTTGTTTATCTTAATATTTGTTAAATGTTAAACCTTGTGGATTTTATAATGGTAAAAGTACTTTGAATTGATCTTATTCTATCGCTACAAAGTTTATGATGTATTTTAAAAAGAAGATGACATAAGGACTCCTTCAGTCTACACTCTTTTCAGTCAAATCGGTTTAATGCTGAAAAAGAAAAATCTTTAGTTTTCCTTTTTTTGACAAATGAGCAAATAAAAAAATTATTTTAATGACTAAGGAAAATATTTGTTGACTAGTATATTCCAATTGTCAGGATAAAATTCTTACAATTGCACTTCTATAGTCAAATTCAGTGTCACTGTAAAAGATATCCAATCCTGAAACAGACGATCGCATCTGTGATGGCAGATAAAAAAAAAAAAGAGAGGAATGAGGAGCGACTTTATTAAAACTTAGATCATTGTCTCAACATTTAATAATATTATTGTTTTTGCGTGATTAGATAAACTGAACTGATTGTCTAATATGCTCTAAAGTAGATATAATCTTTTTCGATATTTTGGCAAATAGCAGTCAACGTAGATTTATTTTCTAACTTATTTTCTTGTTGCAGCATTTGTTGAATCAAGTCATAGCTGTTTTGATCCTATTTTAGTAAAAATCTCTCTTTCCATCACACTTCTCCTGATCTTACTGCCACTCTCTAAATACACTCTCTAGCAGATGGCTTTCACATAGCTGTGGTATAAATTGTTACCTCTAAATTTGTGGTGTTCTCTTTAGCTGACCTGTACAGTTAGTTCAATGGTTGGACCAATTAAAGACACCCTCTTGGAGAAGGAAAAAATAACCTTTGCTTAAGCAGTTGAGAAGCAAGTTACACAGAAACTATATACTGCTAAATACATATTATATATTTAGCATACATAATATGCTAAATATTATATATTGAGTAGAATTGTCAGTAATGAATCATTAATCAGTCTAAGACTGTACTATTTTCTCTCAAACATCATTGCCACCTTTATACATAAAATGAAATCAGTTATGTTACTCTCTTCCCAAAACTGGGCATTTTGTCTATACATTTAGCAGCTTTTATACTCCTTATATCAGTGGCAGTTCTCGGATGAATCCTCAACCTCCCTCCACCCCTCGACTCCCACAGCTCCAGTCAATTAGAATGCAGCCAATTATGTAAGCTTCTGGAGCAGGACAAAATTCTATGCATTTAGCAGGAAGCTCATCTCCCCATTCTCAGCAGCGAGCGCATGATGACTACTCAACACATGGGGGCGCCAACTCCCCATTTACATCACATGTGTAAAAGCATTACAGTACTTGTTCAGGAAACAGCTGCTGGGTAACTGCTCATCTCGCTCTTTATTCTTTTTAAAATCTTAGAATACATTTTCCACGAGTTAACAGGCACAATATAAAATAATAAAACCTTTTGAAAAGCAACTCTTCCTTTTTTCTTACTATGATGAGATTTACAAATTCTGTGTTGACTGAAAAAAAAACAAAAAAAAAACTAATATACTGATAAATCTCTTACACTGACAACTTTGTTTTACTCCCAAATGATAATAATATTAATAATAATGACAATATGACAACTTTTTAGTCAGTGACAAAAGGGTTGAACTAAACTATAAGAAATACCAAATCAACCTATTGCCTCCAAAATAGATTTAATCTTTCAGAGCTGCAGGCATTTTTTTTTTACTTCAGGACTAAATTGGGAGTAATTCTTGGTTTAAAAACATTAAATTCATGTGTGCCATCATGGTGATTGATCAAGTTGTTTATAATACATGTTTATTTTACCCAGGTTATATTTACATGGCACAAAAACAAGGCATGTGTTTTAACTTGTAAATTTTGTCATATTTTTCTAAGTTTCTTAAGATTTCCAGTTGTGTCACCTTTTGAGTTCTTTTATCCTTTTTTTTTTTTAGATCTGTGTGTCTCTTTGTATTTTGGTTGGTGTTTCCATGTCTAAATCTTACTCTTGGTTTCTTAAAGGACACTTTAAGGGATTGCCAGCCAAACGAAGTCCACTGTTTGTCCTACCTACCCTGGGTGTCTCCAATTTACTTTGTCACCTTCGTGCTCATGGCCCAGTTTGTTTTGGTCAACGTGGTGGTGGCTGTTTTAATGAAACACCTGGAGGAGAGCAACAAGGTATGATCACAGAAAACAATAACTAGCATGGCGGTGTAAAAATGCAAATATGTGTGAAAATATCATGCATTTAGCAAAAAAGTGTCTCATTCTAGTTTTTGATGGGCCTGGAAACTGGTTGCAAAATGTAAAGTAGAAATGTGCCTCACTCTCTAGGAGGCCAAAGAGGATGCAGAGATGGATGCAGAAATTGCACTGGAAATGGAAGTGGAGAGGCAACGCAGACAAAGCACCGGATCCAACAACAGCTCAGTGGGAGGAACTTATATTGGGCCATGCCCTAATTCACCTGAAGAGGTCAGAGGTCAACTGTGTTCGCTAGCAGCATACTGTTGTAAAATAATATCATAAGCATGAACTGAAGAATTTACTAATTGATTTTAACACGTTGTGACAGTTTGTCTTATGAGGCAGAATGTGGCGTTAATGAACCTTGTGGTGTTTGTCGCCCTCTGTAGGAGGAAGAACAGCAGTACAATGACCAGGACCTGCTGTCTTCAGGCAAGATGTCCGTATCCAGGATGCACTCTCTGCCAAATGACAGCTATATGTTTCAACCTGTACGACCTGCTAGCGCCCCCTATCCTTTAAAAGAGGTAGATGCTAGCTCCCAGCACCAGCATGCGGGTGAGTTAATTGAAACCTCCAAACAACTACCCAGAAATATTGAGACTTGTTCATATATTTTAACATGTAACTGGCTGCAGGACTAGTGGCAGTACAGTTTACTAACCCTTACATAGAATATGTGATAATATATACAAATAATTTGACTTTCAAAATAGATTATAATATGACAAGATAACAGCCTAAATTATGACGTGAGAGAAGATAGATTCTACTATCTTTTTTTTTTAGGCTAATAAGAGGGAAATTTGAGTGAAGGCTAAGCTGTGAATACTCAAGATTTAATATTAGTTGTTTCAAAATTGTTACATAACATCATGGCTGTGTTGTCTTTCTAGAATTAGTTTTTCTTTAAACAGTCAAAATAGCAGCACACTTTTTAAGGCACTGACAAAAACTGTTTCATCTGCAGTCAGACTCTAATGGCATATTGTGACCCGGCTGTGGGCAGACCGAGCTCTGTCCCAAGGTACTGACTGTAGTGGATGAGTTGATCCATGTGAATCTCTGCAACCTTCACACAGGCTCATCTGCTCAGCTTCTAAATGGCTGGAAAACTTAAAGGGGACTACAGTTAACTTTCAGGACAAGCTGGAAAGTCACAAAAACCGTATGCGCCAAAAAAGAATGACTGTACAGATTACAGGAGGTTTTCGGAATCAGTGACTTTAGAGCTTGAGCTGAAGGTATTGATTTAAAATGAACGTAATGCTGAAACGGCTTTACCTGAACTCACAGATTCAAGGGATATGTGTGTTCAAAACACCAAGGATTCTGGTTACATAGTTTCTCAGAGATTGGACTTGCTTGCCTATTACTAGTCTTTTAATAAGTCCTTAAGAGCTGAATATATCCTTACTGCATCTATCATGTGAAGCTTTTTGTGTAACCAGAATCTAAATGTAGATTATTTATCATCTATGAAGAGCTTCAAGATAACATTTCTGCTCTGGTTAGCAATCTATTCAATGTTTTAAACAACTTTCATTCAGAAAAAAAAACATTTTGTTTTGATAGCATGTCTGATATTTCAGCACCTTCTAATCACCTCTAAATTACTTTCTTGAATTTTCTAGTTGAAATTGCTGATCCCTTTACTCCAGATGTGCTATCATAATAAAATGTCATTTACTGCATTGCTACAGGAACTACTACACGTGTCAGTGTAGTACTAATTGTGCACGATTATTTTCCTACAAAGCTGCATGTTTCTCCAGAGGCAAAGATGCGATTCAACCTTTTGTGTGATGAACTCTTGATTCATCTCATCCCGCAGCCTCAGTGATGTCGATCCAATCCCAGCCCTGCGAGAGCCGCTCTCTGCTGCAGGTCCCAGACGCTTCCCCTCTTCACCTCCAGTCGACTCCCACCCTCACTTTGCCCCGCATTGCCCCGCCAACACCCGGCCCCTCACCACGGGCCCTGCACAGACAGGTGAGAGAGACCCAACCGCCTCAATTCTGTTGTTACATTTTCAAAAACAGACATGGAAAAATTCACCTCCCTAAGACTGAAAAGGCTGTTTATACACCTTTGAAACTACAGTGAACCACTTCTCCACAAGACTAAGGTTAAGGTTCACTTTTCTGCAGTCAAAGTCCAGACATAAATCAAATTAAGATTCAGTAGTGAGACTACAAGGAGAACATTCACAGACTGAGGTTGAGCTGTTTTCCAAATGCCCCAAAAGCTGAGTTCAAAAAGCATTGACTCAGAGGCCAGAGTACAAATGCCCTCCACACTTTTAGTTCAGCCTCAGTTTAGTTTGTTTATATATGTAGCATCGATTTACAACAAATGTTTTTTTTTTTTTTTTTTTTTGAAATTGTAATAATTTCAATTCAGTCATACATACTATTGGGTTTCTAAGTACGCCTCAACTCTTTCACTTGCAGCATTCACTCAAACCTTTTAGATTTTATTTGTAAAGTAATTTGTTATGCTTGACTGTCACATAAAATCTCTAGAAGATGGGACAAAATGTGAAAACTTTTAGTGGGTGTAAATCTGTTTGCATGGTGCTTCTTGTTTGGCAGTCACAAGCTTCAAATTCTGGAATATATGAGTATTAATAAAGATAAAACAGAATACAAGATACTGTTAATGTCTTTATAGGAATCTTTGCATTATTTATTTCTTAACAGATTTAGTCATTTTTACCATATGAGCTTACCTTGCTTTGAACTTTTACTCGGACGAAAGCCACCAAGAGCTAATAACTGTGTGTGATTTTGTGTGTTGCAGAGGGCAGTTAAAGTTGATTCTGTTGAGTCCCAAAGCTGTGAACAACAGGAGAGGTCCAGTTTGGCCCATCTGCTTCCCCAATCCCCATCGTCACTCTCCCCACTGCCTCCTTTGCCCCCTTCCCCCTGTGCCCTCTCCTTCCACCCATGCACGCCATCTCCCTCCTCTCTTCCTCCATCACCATCTTCCCTCCTGCCTCTCCCGTCTCCTCCGTCTTTTCTCCTGCCTCCACCTCCCTCACCGCGTCTACCCTCTCGCTCCAGCAGCCTCCGCAGGCCCAGGGCTCCGTCCGCCATTTCCCTCTCGGACCCGGCCGATGCAGAGGTGTATCACATTACCAGCTCGGCTCGCCACAGGTGGAGGGACGCAGAGGGAGGGGAACAGGAAAACAGACGCATGGCAGGTCGCAGCCACTCGCTGTCCCCTTACGCCTCGCCGCACTCCCTCGATTTGATCCCCATGCTGCCCCCTCCATCCAACAGGAGCACCCTTAGTCTGCTCGGGGCGGGATCAAAGGACATCAAGAAAGGCTTCAGTGTCGACCACCATGGCTTCCTAGAGAAGCCTCAATTAGAACTGGTGGGTCATTCAGATGACCAACGGCGCCACTCGATCGAGGTCTGTCTTCCGCAGGCCGTCATAACTACCGACAGCCAAAACTTTATGCTGGAGACCCATCGATCGGAAAAAGGCGCTCAGGCCTTTCCTGTGAGGGTACAGTCAGTCGGCGGCAGGCAGAGAAAGAAGAAGACGAGCCCTCCCTGCATATCCATCCACCCTCCCCAAGAGAGGGAACAGCGCTTGCTTCCCTCTCCCCC
Source organism: Girardinus metallicus (assembly GCA_903067095.1). Taxonomy (NCBI): domain Eukaryota; kingdom Metazoa; phylum Chordata; class Actinopteri; order Cyprinodontiformes; family Poeciliidae; genus Girardinus; species Girardinus metallicus. The sequence goes on along the minus strand of CAEGAE010007850.1, from coordinate 10,880 downwards.
GAAACTGGCCGACTGCAGCATGACGCTGAGACGCAGGACATCTTCTAACGAGTTCACACAGCACTCGCAAGACCCACCCGCAGAAACGCAGCTCCGCGCACACATGCAGACACCTCTAACACCGATCCCCGCGCCACTGCGGCCACATTCGCCGACACACACACTGACCCCGTCGCAGGGATCCACCCCGACTCACGCCCAGGCGCACACGCCACCTCCTACTCACATTCCCATCAGCCCAAACGTCTTCATTCAGCCTCACGCGCCCCTCCTCCCAACTGTTATGCCTTTCTCACAGACGGTCTCGAGGCACTCCCCACTCGCAGGAGACTGCATCCCCCTCCCCCGATTCACCTTCGACCAACCGCAGTCCAGGTACATGAGTGAGCCCGAATCCGTCGCCTGTTCTTCCCCTTTCGACAACCGACTGGGAAGCAGTCCAGGTTTCAGCGCAAAGAATCGGAGGACTGCCCAGTGAACTCTGAGTTGCATTCAGGAGATGAATTATTCAGTTTGAAAAGTCTCTTAAGCTGGAGTAGAAACCTTCCCCAACCCCAACCCTCATCTGACCTCAGCAGTGTTTGGTGTTGAAGAAGGAAAGAGAGGTTCTATAATTTGTTTTTGTTTTGTTATAAAAAGAAAAGACATTGATTCTTTCCAGGAAAACATGGGAATGAACTCCTCATGATTAAAACAGATGCTGGGATAATTTTTTTCTTGCTTTAAAAAAAAAAAAGAAGAAAAAAAAATCCGCCGAGCCTGGACATTTCTAGTATCACTCACTGTAGTGTGTCGATGGCTGATCCCCTCACCACACAACAGGACTGAAGCCACCTTACTCTGTAGCCAAAGTTTTTTTCATACACTCCTCACCCACGCAAGCCAATCAGGAAGCAGCGTCTGGCTGGTGACCGCCGACCCTTTTTGTTTCCTTTTTTTCGTTGTTTTCTTTTTAAATAGGGTAGGCGGTTTATGAAACGCGAGCGTGGGAGGGGGAACGGTGGGATATGCAACTTCAGGTTTTCTGCAGACGTTCTGCTTGCCCCTTCTCTGCTCCTCGATCACATTGATCAGAGAGGAAAAGTGTAAATGCGCCGTGCTACGTGCGAGGTTTCCATCGATTCCATCGTCACCGAAGTCGAACTTGCTCATTCTCGCGACGACAGAGAGGGGGAGCACGGCAGAGCTGTAGTTTTTTCTTTTGTCCAAGTGTAAATAAAAGGAAAAAAAAAATAATGTATTTGGTGAGATTTAAAGATAGCTCTATCCATATGCACATATTTTTATAGAGGTCTATAATGTTTTTGCACACAGATTTGAATTTCAAGTTGCTCGTATTTCCTCTGTTGTCCTCTCGTGAATGTATGTTTCTTCTAAAAGATCCAGCGAGAGTGGTGAAGGCGATTGAACCTCCTCTCAAACTGCAAGTCGAGGTCGAGGGGAGGGACTTTATTTTTCTATTTTGACAAAGCATCAGAGGAGAGAACTGGCGTGTGATGTGTTTTTTTCTGTAGTTTTGTCTCAGACTTTTGTGTACGTGGTGTCTCAATAACAGTCTGGGGAAACAGGCTCAGTGGTGCGTACACGTAGATTTTTGACGGATCTAAACCATAAAGAAAAAAAATCTTGAACGCTTGAAGAAGAAAAAAAATCTTTGCACTGGTTTTTATAAGTTGATTTCAAAATTTGGTGATTTTTCAGCAAATTTTAGAGGACAAAAAGCCGTACTGCGGTGTCTTTAGGAAAACACAAATACCTAATCTGCAAGAACCTGCAATGCCTTGTAAAACATTTATATCCATTAAACTTTTTCACATAATTCCAGTTTGCCACAAACCATGTAAACATGGAAGGAAGTGCACTGATCAGATGAAACAACGCGTCAGCCACTTTCCCTTTGGTAAAACAAGGCGTGGTGGCATCATGCTGTAGGGTTTTGTCTTTCAGTGTAGGGAAAAGAAAGCTGTTGGGAGTCAATGGGAAGATGGATGGAGCCAAAAAAATAAAAAAATCCTAAAAATAAAACCTATTCGAGACTAAAAATTAAAAAGTGCACTCAGAGCAACAAAAGAATGGTTTAGATATGCAAACATGAATGGCCTAATCAAAGTCCATACCTAAATCCAACTGAGAATATGTGTGACAACGTACATTTACAAACACTTTACAGTCAAGACTGTTTGAGAAGAAGCTAGTAGCAAAAGACTTGCATTGCACCATCTTAAAGTGTCTGATAAAAAAAAAAAATGTCTTCAGTAAATGATCCACATATAAAAAGCCAATATAATACATCGCTGTTGGTGAATGTAAAGTGACAAAATGTGAAAAAGTTCAAGGAGCGTGTGTACTTTTGCAATGTAGGGAAAATACGAAGAAATTCAAAGTGGCATCACTGAGCCTCTCTTCTGCTGCTGTGCTTCAGCTGGATCAGCTCTGACACCTGTGTTTCTGTACATCTAAAGACAACCAAACTAACTTTCTAAATATGTGTAGCCAGAGTGCAATAATAATATATAAATATATATATGTGGAAAATATAGTGACATCCACACTACATAAGACAGCCACATCCTTGTATTCATACATACTGTAGAACTGTTATAAATATATGATACAAGATGATTTTTTTACATGATGGTCGAGGAATATTACTATTTCCAGCGGTCATGCTGCTGTAGGTATGCATGGCCTCGTTATGGCTGTGATGGGGCGGGTGTGGCTGCGGGGTGCAGATATTTTTTTTTTTCTTTTTCCTCCAAAAGCTCAGGCCCACCTGCCTGGGGTGTTACTGTAAGCAGAAGAGTGACATGCATCTCTACTGAGGACTCAATAAGCCATTTGTAATTCCACTTTTTCTTTTTTTCTTCCTAGCAATTCATCTTTCGCAATGGATCGTATTTATTTCCCACACCAGATAAAATAAAGCCACAGCTTGCTGACAAACCACACAAACGGCTTCTAGGGGCTGAATGTTGTCGTACAGACCCGTACTTTTGCTCCGACACAGCACAATATGTATTTTGATCCAGTTGTTTTTCAGCTCAGTCTTGTTTGGCATATATGTGCATGAGAAGTACACTTTCGGTATTTCAAAAGTCTAAAGACAGCTGGCTGGGACAGCGTTGTTTATTATATGATGCTTTATTTTTATTTTTTTCTCATTGTGCTTTATTTTGAATGTCTTGTAGTGATCAGCATGAAGCATGCACAAGTCCTCAGCGATCTGAGAGAAAACCAAAGTGCTTGGATGCTGTCTGATCAAATAAATTAGAAATTTAAAAATAGCTGTTTACCAACCAAATCAACACATTAAAGGGTGAATATCATCTCTTTTTTTTTTTTTACATCTTTTTAAATTCAGTTATCTTCGGGTTCATAGTATATGTAGCTATGTTTATATAGTGTACCAGTAATTTGCATTGGAATGAGTTACGAAACAATTCTAATCGAAACAAAAACATCTAACACTCTGGAAGTATCCAAGTAGATGTCTGCTCTGGTTCTGACCAGTTTTGTCAATGTGGTGCCTTCTGCCGTCACTACAATACCATATGTTTGCAAGTTGTGCAATGAAACAAAGGAATAGTGGAGGGAAGTTGCTGGAATTTTGATAATCAGTCCATGTTTCACGATTTTGACTATATTTATTTCTACTATGCTTCAAAAGGATAGAAATTTTTAGTCAAGATGTCATTGCTTCTGAAAAGTCTCTTTTCAGAAGCAATGTGACAAAACCACGTTTTAGAGTCACAAACCACGTTTTAGAAAACGTGGTTTTAGGAAAAGAAAGGACGTACGATAGACCCCTACTTGTTCACAGTTCAGTATTTGCAGATTCACAGATTCAAGGATTTTTTTCTGTAGAACGTAAGATTTTTCATGAAAAATGGGCCTTTTTGCGTATTTTTCCGTAGCACGTACCAGAATCAGAATTCTTCGATTGTCATTGAATTGACGACAATAATGTATTCTAAAGAAAATAACGCTTTGAGTGCTTTAACACCTAGACGCAATGCTACTCGACACGCCATTGGCTGGCATTTGCAAAGCACCCAATCCTGAAGCGTCATTTATTTTGCTAATTGGCTACACTGCAAAAGACAGAGATAATGAAGACTATAGATTAGTTTATACAGTAGTGCCAAGACAGTTTCTACTGTTAATATTAATGCATATTAAGACATATTTTGTGTTTCAAATATTAAAATAGGTACGCCATTTTAGAGGAGTCTCAAGTACTTGTAGATTTTAGTCATTCACTGTCCCTAACCCCCGTAAATACTGGGTCGGCATTATAATTAACATGCAATTCATCGTTCATTCGGCTCGCTGAGAAGAAAATGAGCCTCTGCTTGAGGATGGGAAAACGCACCGAAGGAACATTTGGAGTTAGACGTTGACGTGATCAACAGATTTACCCACTGTTGCCTCAATTTTCTGGTTCTGCATACAGAAATTTGTGGTATGTGCTCCTTCGCTGCATTGCCAAAAAACAGTCACAAAAGTGTTTGACTTGATTGGTTTCGGAAAGTTCTTTGTTGGTGTTGTCAAGGAAAAAAAAAGTTGATTCTCTCTTTAAAAATTTGTGAGCTCTGCTAATACGTATATTACGTCATCTTCCACTTTTAGTAGTTGCACCTTTCAATTTTAGAGAGGTAGATTCAAACCAGACTGTGAAAAATTTATATTTGAGACATTTAATTTTTATAGGTTTACAGACTGTAAAATATGATGACATTTGCCCTTTAAGTAAGCAGGGTCTCTGCTGGTTTGTGTTGTGAATTTGTGAAAAAAAAATATTTCTTTTAACCTCTTACTTCATGGATATTTAACTCATCTGACTTCATTTCGGAGGCTGGTGAATTGTCTCAAATGGGCAATTGGAAATCTTAAAGAGCCACCCAAGCACCAGATCAGTAATGAAGATGATTATAGCCGCCATAATCACTCGGCCATTACTTTTTTGCTCGCTCATTAGCGTTACCTCCCCCCACGCTGTATGCATGTCGAGGTCAAAATGGTGAGATAAACATAAATAACTAATAATCACAGTGTGTCAGCCTCACATGTCGCTGCTTATGAGCACAGTTGAGAGCTAGTTCATTTCTTCATAGTGCTGTTCTTCCAGCTCTGGAGGCAGATCTGAACATGGACTCTGCGAGATTGTCATTTCTTCCTGAACATTGCACAGTTCCTAATTTTGCTCATCGTTTTTTATACAGTGTTTGCTCGTCTTGTTCTTTGTCCTCTTTCTGCACAGATTATCAGCAACGGGGAGGTTTCATGTAGTACGAGGACAGCCTCTTCTCTGTCTCCCTCTTATTTGTTGGAGTGCAGACTGCCCTGCTGTATTAGGCATAATTGCCCTATTAATCAGTACAGTTTGATAGAGAGACAGCTGAATCGTTTTTATGATTTACAGATCTTTGGATCTTAATATATAAATCCTGTTTTTGAGGAAAACGCTTTTGACTATTGCATGTTCTGATTTGTTGAGAAAAAAAAAAAAAGAACTTTTTGGGAAAGAATCTCCTGGATGTTTTAGAGATTTTGATATTTACATTTTCAGACGTTACAATTTGTAGATTGACTACCTAATTGCTCTGGGCTCTGATTATTTGTATCTGATAAAATCCTGATCAAATGACCTTATTCTTTATGGTCCAATGCAATATGGGGTCATCAGTTGCTGTACAAGGACCAGTCTCCTCTTTATACAGTTTTATAGAAAGAAACTCGAAGTAAAGGAGCTTTTTTTCACTTTTCCTTATAGTACTCTGAACATTTTAGGAACTCTGGTGATAGTGAAACTCATATATTTTACGTAGGAGTAGCTTTAGCCCTGATGCGCTCTAAAGGAACGATTAGATTAGTTGCATTTTCTTGGTCAACACTGAGGTGGTGATCGTGCTCTTTACAGGACACAATTCTTTCAAAAGTACAACCTAAACGTTCAAACTGTGACAGAACATGAGGTCATTTAAATAAAATGCCTTGTTCTTGTTTTTCTTGTTTTCTTTTTCTTTCTTTTGCTTGCTATGTTTTTATTTCAACTCTTTGACCTAAGCGCTCCCTCCTCAACCCCCCCAACCCTCAAGCCTTACAAGAAGGGGAGCTGCTGTTTTTGTCTGTTTTGAGACTCAATTTGTCTGCAATAAGAAGCTTTTTTTTCCCTACGTTCAGAGGAAGAAAGGAGGGGACAGGATGTGTCTAGAGGTTCAGCAAATGGATGCTAATTATTGTCTTGTTGCTGATTACTGTGTGATGACCAACCATTGTCCTGAAGGATGTTTCCCTGTCAATTAAAGAAAAACATGAAAAAGTTTTTTCTGTTTTGTTTTTTTTTTTTCCATTCCTGACAGTCTAATGCACTTCTTCAAAAACAGTCTAATGCACTGTTTTTGTCTTTATTCATAGAATAATTATTTCAGTTTATACACATATATCCTACAGGTTTATATAGAAATTTTGATTAAATACAATAGTTTTAAAGCACAGTTTAGCACGAAAAAAAAAAAAAATCAGCTGACCCTCTGCAGAGAAACAGAGGACGTTGACCATTAGCAGTGGAAGATTTTTAATAAATTTAAGTTATTTTGTAAAATAGAGAAAAATAAGACTAAACTGTATTACATGGAAGAGTTTACTGCCCAACTGTGGAGTGCAGTTGGGCAGTAAACTCTTCAAACTGCTATATTAGTGTTGAAAATCTAACAATCATCCTTGTTAAGGCACCATCAAACTGTCAGAGTGAGGCTGCGGAAGGTCTTTACCGCAACTATGTAGGTAAGTAAAACAACCACTAGGTGGCAATGTTTAACTGTAAAAATTGGAGATATTCAATTGAAAACTGAAAGATGTGGAACTGAATGTGTACCAGCCACGGCTCCAGACGAGTTTAACAGGGGGGCATCGACTTATTTTGGAGGGGCAAAATGAATCGACGTAGCTGAACATACACAAGCTTACGGTGCTGTATTGATATTAGCTAGTCATCATTTAGCTAACATTACCTGCGTCCAACAGCATTTCTCAACTCAGTCGGTTAGTTTGGGGGAAAAGCTGTGCAAAGTTCTTTGCGTTATGCTGGTTTGCTGACATGATTCTAGCAGCTCCTGCGTAGCTCTGCACAGCAGCAGCAGCAGGTCTCCGTCGCTGCCGCACAGGTGTAAACCCAGCGCGAGCGTCTTAGCCGTATTCATGTCTATGGTCTTAGCACTCATGTTGCGTTTGAAGGCGGCTCGGAAAAACAGGTTACAACATGTAAACAACGGATTAAACAGTTTTAACTGCTGATAAAAGTGACGGAGGACACAGACATGGGAAGTGCGGAACGCCCTACTGTATCAAATTGGCACAGGAATAACAGAGCGTTGGCCATTCTAAGGTAAAAACAACAAACATCTTCCAGTCCAGGGGGACACAGCTGACTGTGGGCGGTTAATGTCCCCCAATGCCAGCCCATGCTGCCGGGCCTGATGTGTACAGTAGTCTTCATGCATCTGAATTACTTTTATTTGACAGGAAAAGTGTCAATCTTTTGGGTAAAGAAGATGTTAATATTTGATGACTAGTAACAAGAATCACTACAGGTGGCTTCAAAGAAATGCCAAAAATGATTCAGAATCTTAGTGTATTATTTTTCTCAAATTTATGACATTTATATTGTTTCTCCACTTGATCAATTATGTATTAATTATGACTGAAAAGCCTTTTGTTGGGTCTAATTTCCTTATCCACAACTAGTCTCATCTGTAGAGTCTAGAAATCACTCGGACAAAAAGACAGACTGGGCAAAAATGGCACCTAGAAGAGAATTCCAAGAGAAAAGAATACAAAGTTCCTTCCAGGTTTGTCTAAAACATCCCAATGATCCCAAAGCTTTTGTCAAAATATTCCGTGTCCTGCTACATTTGGTGTAAAACCAACGCAGTATTTGAGAAAAGAAAAGAAGAGCGTACAGTGAAACATCGAGGTCAAAGTGTGACGTTAGCCTTGTTTGCTGCTTTAAGAACCAAATTACCATAAGTAATATAACTATGATTACTGCTCTCTACCAGAAAAACCTGACCAAAAGTAACCGTGTGGTCAAGCACACGTAATCACAGTTTCCAGGTAAAACAGGGTTTTACATAGCAAAATCTGCGAATGACATACCTTTTACATTGAGCAGCATGTAGCAAGATTACATTTTGCTATAAGACAGAATCATGAAAACATTTTCGAAATGCATATAATTTGATGTGCAAATTTGCTGTCCCCCTATACGTCTGTACAGCACTTTGAGTGTAACCATAAAAGATGGCACTAGATGTTGCCATCCAACCACTGTTTAGGCAGGCTTTAGCCTTGTGCACGTACGTACAGCTGACATTCACTAACAAATAGTTGTTAGTGAATGTCAGCTGTAATATGTTGTAAGAAGTAAAGGTTGAGATGGCAGATTTAAAAAAAAAGTCTCCTTTCGCACCTCCTTTGACAGAAACAACATGACTTGTAATGTCTTTTGTTTTTTTTTTGTTTTTTTTATTTAAGTGCCAATATTTATCAAAGCCTGTTTTCAACTGATGGATTTTACTTTTACAAACTCCATTTTAATTCATCACCCCTCACAACAGCATCAGTCATTGGGCTTTTTGTCAAGGTCAGCCAGCCTTCCCTTTTGATGTATTAGGAAACTCTGCATTTAAAAGCAGCTCAATCTTTTGGTGGTTTAATTTAGCGTGTCAAAGCTTTATTCAAAGAATTATTTTGACTGCAGCCACTAAAGAAACATCTTTCATGTTGGTTACAATTTTTGAAATGTGTGTGTGTGTGTTTAAAACATTCCTCCGCTTGATTTTGCTGTGTGAAAAGCCTGGTGCAATAAGGCCATCAATTTGAGTTTTCTTTGTCTGCTGTCAATAAAGCTATTTTGTTGCATCAATAGTTGTTGCACAAAAGGCTTCTAGCTAAGACTGTGTATTGAACATGTTCTTTCCAGAAGAGTCTACAACGAAATGCCACGTTACATACTTGATCTCAAGTACAAAAAGTAAAAATATAATTTTGAACATGATACTATTTATAAAATGTTCTATTCTGATGCAAAAGTCGTATATAATTAGAATCAAATATGTGTTGCCCAAATAGATTATCTAGAGTCCTCTGCTGTAAAGCTGTTCACAACTGTTCCTCAAGGATCTATTCTTGGACTATTTTTCTTTATATCTCAATGAATGCTCTTCCATCTGCATGTTCTAACACTCAAATATACTCATATTTGAGTGCTACATTTAGAAAGAGGTTCCAAATGAATGAACAAATTTGTTTGCAAGTTTTAGGTTCAGACTGTGTAATTACCAACATGTTTAGTTTTCAGTGTTATGAGCTTGAGTTGCTGGTCTGTTGTTTAGTTTGACCTACACAGCAAGCAGTGACTTTTGACTCTTGTTTGTGATTAAATGTCTGTAAACAATAATGTTGTGTTGCAGGACAAATTTCAGACTTGTTCAAATAATTACAGAATATCTTACCATATCACGCTTTGCACTGTCCTGCTTGAACGCGATGATCTATGCCCGCCTTTTCCTCCTTCTCTCCATGTGAAGATCATTAACAAACATAACTTGCAGTCAATTTGTAGTTGGATCTGTGTCTCTGTTGGATCTCTCTTAGTTGATGTTGTTATACGAGTCTCACAGCCTGCTACTCTCCCTCGTACAGTGTGACACAAATTACCATTATTATTTTAAGATGTTGAGACACATTCAAATCCTGTATGATTTTGGAGATTGCGTAGTGTGTTTGTGCTCTTAACCATCTATTTTTTTACAGTCAAACAGGTCTACTGAAGAGTTAGATGTTGTTGTGTGAAGTCGGAGATTTCAAGTTGTTTCTGAATGCAAGTTTTTTTTTTTTTCTTAATTATCATTGAAAATGTCAAACCTCAGCTTAAGAAGTTATTAAAAAACATCTATGATTTTTCAGATATGATTTATTGTCTAATGCATCTTTTAAGCTACTGTTTCTGGTGTGAAACTGTAACAATAATAACTTTGGCAATCATTTAAAGCTTTTTTCATTATTGTATACTTCTGGAAAAAACGCCCATAACTTGTAGAGCTTGGAAAACATCATCAAATATGCAGACCTAAGGTGTCAATTCTCAAAAACACCATGTCTAAATGACTGAATTACAGAACCACATCTAAAATACATGAATGCATCCCACTTTGGAAATACCATCTTTAGTACCTCTTAATTTTAAACTCATGACGCAAAGAATTTGATTTAGTGCCGAAAGACAGCTTCCTTTGGTAGCCGTATGTCAGTGACACAGGAAAGACCGATTCTGCAGCAAGGTCTCACAGAAACTGTCACGTAGATGTACTGCACACTCTCTGTTATGTGGTACTGTACTCCAAATTTACAACATAACTGTTGCCTTATGGTGCTGGACCATAAATTTATACCATGCTATATAGTACACAAAGCTGTATATAAGTATAATTTATTTATTTATCAGTTGCCAATGTTTTGTAGACTGAATCAAGTAAATGTGTTAAATGGTAAGGTTGTTCATTTCTGGGATACAGTTGGAATTCAGTATATACAGTGGGGAAAAAAGTATTTAGTCAGTCACCAATTGTGCAAGTTCTCCCACTTAAAAAGATGAGAGAGGCCTGTAATTGACATCATAGGTAGACATCAACTATGAGAGACAAAATGAGAAAAAAAAATTCAGAAAATCACATTGTTTGATTTTTAAAGAATTTATTTGAAAATAAGGGTGAAAATAAGTATATGGTCACCGACAAACAAGCAAGATTTCTGGCTGTCACAGACCTGTAGCTTCTTCCTTAAGAGGCTCCTCTGTCCTCCACTCATTACCTGTATCA
>CAEGAE010007847.1:0-21776 GCA_903067095.1 Girardinus metallicus | reverse complement strand
TATATATATATATATATATATATATATATATACACACATTTGGGATGTTGGCTGTTAAATTGTCATTGGAATTACCTTTCCATGTTAGGTAAAAGTGCCGAAATTTTTCAAATATAAAAGTCAGCGCTGACAGTAAGCATTTTCAAAGGACATAATCAGAGTTGAGATTTGAGGAGGTGAATGATTCAGATGCTTTAATCTCTGGAGAACTTCAGATGTAGGGATGCCTTACCTTATCCTGCCTTTGTGCTTCCGGTGTACACCTCAGACAAGAGTTAACAAGAGGAGAAGCTCATTCATTCATTTCTCATGCATATTTGATCGTGCTCGGGGTTGAGAGGGGCCCGCAGCCTTTTCTAGTTGTCGCAGGGTAAGATTCGAGGTACACCCTGAACAGGTCATGGGGTCCATCGTAACACCAACACAGAGAAAAACAAAAAGCAATGTAGATTCACACCTACGCCCACAATTAATTTAAAGTCAAAAAATGTTCCTGGGTTAGTAGGAAGCTGTAGTAGTTAGAAAAACCCACGCAGGCACATGAAGAAGGCCAGGGCATGTGCATATTTTGTGGCTTTTAGCACCGTTTGGTCTTGATAAATATCGACTGCTCGTCTATTTCAAATGGTGATCACTAGTATGTCCTTTCACAGAATACGCCATGCAGATAACTAATATGTTATTTAAAGGACATGGCTTACAGTATATTGTTGAGTTTACTGTGCGTAAAATTAGTAAGTTGTGCTTATTTGAAAGTAATTTTCAATGAATGCTTAAATGTCAGTGGAGACACATATATTTCAAACGACTATATTTATCTGGTAGAAGAAATAGTAACTCTGGAACAAAGTTAAAAACAAGATCAAAATTAAAGTTCTTTCCCATCTGTTTTTTTCTCCTCAACACAAATGTAAGTTGGAATAGGACACGTGTTAACTTCCACACATATAGTTTTATTTTATTTCTTTTCTTGGCTTGCTAGTGTTATTTATTTTTTGTTTTGTTTTGTAGATATGCCAAAATTAATGTGCTTTGTGGGGATACTGAATGATGTTATGAATATTAACATTTATCCCATATATAAACATAATTATTTAACCAAACATTGATTTCTGAACTCTTCCTGAGTTAAAACATCAGTATTGTTGTTTCTAAATGAATATGAACTTGTATTCTTTGCCTTATTTGAGGTCTGAAACCACTGCATTTTTCACCATTTCTCATTTTCTGCAAATAAATACAAAACTTTTGTTTGGAATTTCAGAGACATATTGCCAGAAGTTCATAGAATAAAAGAACAATGCTCATTTTACTCAAAAATATGCCCATAAACAAAACAATAAGAGAAACTCATAATTGAAAGTGGTATCTTAACTTTATCCAGAGCTGTATTTTTTTTATGCTGAAAAATATGAAAAGTAAAAATTATTATTAAATACAAGCTCCATAATCAGTTATCATGCAATAGCCAATTTAGATTGTTCTCCTCGTTTTGAAACTTTATTTTGCTACTATTTATAGTTGAACTTTGAATGTTCAGTCAGTATGCAAATACATGGGAGGGAGTAAATTATGTGCACCAAAGTCCTTAAATTTAATGTCTTTACCTCACATTTTTTTTCAAAATGAATGTGCTACTGCACAGACCTCAGTAGTGATAACAATAAATAATTCTAAAATTTCAAAATTGTGACAGCACTTAGTTTGGTGTTGAAGAGAAATACAGATGTTTAGGAAGATGGAGTGGATAGTAGATATGCTCTGTAATAACAGCAGCCTGGCTTGGCGGCAAGCACAGGTGCAGCAATTCATCTGCTATGGAGAGAGGTTATATTGCAGCATTTTTCATGTCATTCTGTGTTTTTCTTTACTCAGATGGAAGATGCCGCTCCTGATGTGCCTAAACTGCCACATTTTACAGTTAAAACTTTCTTCCGTCTGTTGGTGACATCACTGTCCATATCACAGAAATATACCAACTTTGCACTGCCTCCTGTCCAGGAACAGCATCTGCCATTTTTTTATGTCACGTATCAAGATAGCGACCATTTTAAGTTTTGTTTATGACCTTTTCCCCGTCTCAAATTCATAACTGTGGTTTGACACTGTTGTTTTTGTTCCTTTAGAAGCTCTACCTGACTGAATCGTCTCTGGTCTAGCAACTGTTGCTGCACACCTTGGAGAATGCTCCCACCCTCTCTTGCACACTTCGTGTACATGGCTCAGAAAGCTTTGCCCGCAGGCACTACTGCAGGCAGGAGAGCAGCTTGAACTGATGCAGGTCGGGACCACCCTGGTCCTTCGCCACACAATGTTGGCTTCGAGGGATTTTAGAGAGGAGACCTGTCACATGGGTGGCCTGCATCTCCTCATTTTCTGAGCAACTCTTGCTTCACATCTCCACCCAAACAGCCCACTCCCATACCTCTGTGCTGTTCTTAAACATATATCAACTTCTGGTGTTTTTACAAAATGTGTAGTTAAAGTTAGAGGTTTGGTTACATGTTTTAGTTTAATAGCATGCCAATCAGTGTCAATGGTCAATATTTTTTGAAGGATACACTAAAAGGGCTTCATTGGTTAAAAAAAAAAAAAAAATTCAATGTGGAAACATATTAAAACCTTAAATCATCAAATTTCAAAATCCGCATGATAACTACTTCACATTTCACGCATTTGTGCTTTCGCAAATTTTCAAGCCAATGGTACAGCGATTTGTAGATGTTGCCTTTTTGAACAATATGAAACACCTGACTCTTCCAGACCTATTCATTTTCAGGTAGTAAAGGAAAAAGTGGAGTTCTTGTTTCATTTTTTTTGTACTTCTTTGCCAGAGTTTTGCTTGTTTTAAACAAAACTGTAAAGCCAGAGCTACAATCTAAAACACAAATCTCCATTTTTACTTAAATTTTTACTTACTAAATGCCAACAATAACTTGAAATAAGATGCAAAACTGGATAAACTGATTTTAAACATGTTTTATTTTGTCACAATACTTATGGGCTAAATTTGTGCCCATATATGTGTGCATGTCAAATATTAATTGAAAAAACCTTGTCACTGCGATGGCTTAATATGAGAAAAAAGCAGGAGTCTGATTATTTTGTTTCCTCATGTGTTTAATTTCAGCTTTGACACAATGCTATTTCAACACAGTGTAAAAAAATTGACTTAAATGTCACACAAAATCTGTTTAGTTAAAACCACACATGCTCCGGCATGTCAACATTTACAAGTATAAAATGCATTGTGAAATTTATTGTGTCTGACAACTGAGAACTGAGTAAGGTTTTGTATGTGATATTTATCACTCAAACCTATAAAGATAAAACAGTGCTATTTGCTGAACTAGTTGGGAGTCTGTTTTATATACCATATACATATCCTGACAGAGCTAGATATTTTCATAAACATATGCACAAAATCCATTAAAATAAGATCTGATAGGCAGTCCAACTAATTATTTCTGAGCAACAGGCAGAACTCTATGATTCTTATTCCTCTCCATGGGATTAATTTCAGCTTTAAAATAATAAATTGGAAAAATGAACCATCTCTGTGTCAACACGTTTGCAAGCATGAATGCGAGCGTGACATATTGTTACGCTGAATTTTGACAGAGATCTGTTTCTGTCAGTCGTTTCACAGCCCTTAGTCGATGACAGTTACTGTGATCAATGCATTGTCATGCTGTTGTTTGTATCGGAGTGTCTAAAAATATCTTGAAACCTGCAAGTGCCAAATTAGAATCCAACTATTTCTGATGGCCTCTCTTCACTTTGCAGTGTCTAATTACAGTACCTTACCAAAGTAGTCTTATCCCTTCAACTTTTTTAGATTTTTTTGTATTACAATTTTAGGTGTTTTTTTTGTTTGTTTTTTTTTTTTTTGTTTATTTTCTGGATATTGTTTCTGTCAGTCTCCACCAGCTTAGCACATCAAAAAACTAAAACTCTGGTCCATTCTTTTTTGTACAATACCTCAAGCTCTTTCAGAGTGGATGGATTGCATCACTGAGATGTTTTCATTCCTGTCTTTTAGCAGGATTAGGTCATTCTAACGCATGAATATTCTTTTATATAAGCAATTCAACTGTAGCTGTGGCTATACAATGTCTATTACATGGATGTTTTGCCTTTGTTGATGCTTTGAATGCCACTATGGAACTTGAGCTTTTTAGGATGATGCAATGTGTTTTCTACCTTTGGTGGCCTGTTGAGCTTATACGTCCCAAAGCTTAGTTTATTCTACTTATTGTACTGGTTTCAGAGTATCAGAAACCAGTGCTTCTGGTTTCTGATACCAGAAGCTTGCAACCCCATTCAGACTTTTTTTGTGAAATCCTTTAAAAAACATGTTGCACTTCTGTCTTTACTTCACAATAATCAACTGTGTAAAATTGACTTAAAATATAACCAGAATCAAGTAGTTTGAAGACTTTTAATAAGCTCTGTACCTTTATCCAATGTCAAAAGGGAAAAAACGTCAAGTCAAGCATACTTATTAACCGACTAAAACTTGACTTTAGTCGACATAAATATTATCAGCACAGTTTGAATAGTAACCCCTGTCGATTTTCACTTATACCAGTAAACACTTACTTTATTTTCAAACTACAAATCTAGATGCATACATGAATCAATAACAATTTATTTATTTAATTAAACACTCATTAAAGCATTGCTTTTCATCTCTAAGTGAAATGACATGCTTTGGTAAATTTGATCAACTTCACTTATTACACTGTTGCTCTCGACAGTTAGTTCAAGGAAATCTTTTTTTGGTTGCTAATATATATTTCATAAACCTCAATCAGAAGAGGCACAAATTCATTCTCAAAATATTATTTCTCACAATTGCATATGGTTAAATATGTTAGATACCATCGATCGCTATGTTCAGCAATTTCTCGTCATTATGGAAATAATTAGGTTCACTGTATTATATATGGATTAAAAAAAATATCCCCTACCTTCCAACGTGACACTGGGGACCCTAACTAATGCATTGGCTCCCAGACAATAGACGCAAATGTCTTTTGGCATGTAAAGGTTTTAGGGAAATCAATTCTTTCACAATAACTTGCCTGGGCAAGAATAGGGCCTACACAATGAAGGAACGCATACTTCTAATGCAAACCCTATTATCAAAGACAGAGATTCATCCATTATTTACCAAATGCCAATTTCACAAGGCTGGTTCAAAAACAATTCTGAATTATTCATTAATACACAGGCTTTCATGGCTTTTGGATGTAATTAATATTAAGAACAATCAGGCCATCGCAAATCAAGACTATCACTTTTTGTCTCGGATCGCGGAATTTCTGGAGGAGAGGGCGGCGATAGAGTTTCCTGACCGTACGGTTAAATGGGTGTCCAGTGGTGGTGCTCATTTCACAACTAAGGTGAAGTCCTGCAGGTTTATTGATTCCCATCTATGGTAAAGGTTTAGCTATTATTCTGCAGCTGAAAGGGGATCACCCCTTTAGCCCCAAGAAATCAATGCAGAGTCTGCAGCTATAATTACCATACACTTGATGATGTTAGTATTATGTTTGCATGCGTTGGAAAAATTGATTATAAATTCCATCAAATACATGTCAGCACACCCTAATCACAGTATCACATAATTAATCATATACTCACAGTAACAACATAAAAAAAAAAATAGTTGGAAGTTTTCCCTGATAAAATGTTGCTTTACCTTTTAAGTGACTTGTTTTATGTCCCACATTCTGACTTTTTTTTTATTTTTATTTTTTACTTTTGACATCTGTCAAAACAAACACAAAAAGAAGGATTTATAGCCACTACTGGTTTTCTAGTGGCCAACTGATATTGTGCCAACTGTTGTCTAAATGTCACAGGCCACAATCCAGATGCGGACTGTTTCACACGAGGCCTGGATGCAGCATGATAAAGGTTGCAAATGTCAGTTATGTCTGATAAAGTTTGGAATGGCACGGTTCTGTTATCTTTGCACTCTTATTTCTCTCATCAGATGCACACACACACACATGTAAAAAGCTTAAACACATGGACAACAACAATGATATTGGCTGAAACAATGGGATAGTATCATTAGAGCTGTAACAAGAGGTTGAGTATCAAATCATGGCAGCAAGTGAATCTTATATCGGTGCCTCTTATGTCTTGGGGACGCTGTTCAGCTTTTGCAAAACCCTTAAAACACATATGTTTGTGGCTGACATTTGTGCAACGTTTGGTGAGTTTGCTTTTATGCTTAGGCCTCCACAAAGTCAATTTATTTCCAAACAGATTAATAAACACTACAGATACATTAGACTTTCACATTGCTTTTGCTGCCCGGGCCTAATTATTTGCAAGAGTGCTTGCATAACCGTTGCTAATCAAACGGCTTGTAATTTTATATGCCGAGGGTAAAATATGACTGTGAATTCATTATTTTGATTTCATGACTCTAACAGGGACAACTGTGAACAGTTGAAGTGGTGCGGTCAGTGTTCAAATTAGTATCCCACCTATAGAGGACTAAAGGGACACACTCAAAACCTAAAATTGTCCAGAAATCTCCACTACACACATGGGCACTTTGCATAATAAAGAAAATGCCATTAAAATGACATAACCAGGACAATAACCCGAGCTTGGCTATAAAAAGGACTCTTACCACAGTCTTCAGTTCACCTGTAGTTCAGTCATTAAAGGTCAACTATGCTGCAAACAAGAGAAACAAACAATGAGTTCAACATGCTGATCACAGAGTTTTAGGGTACTTATTCTTTAGAATCAGTACCTAACACAAAGTTAAAAAGTGCTTAAAGTTAATGTAAAGAAGAGGGTCACTATGCATCAGTAGAGACTTGCTGCTAAAGAGCGTTCAAGCAAAAGACCACAGTATATTTTGGATGATACTGGTTTGAAAGGAGTCAAATTGTTTGTCTTTAGACAGGTTGTAAAGAATTATAAGGAGGTATTTTTTCAAACACATCTCATTCAAAATTTTCTAGCATTTAGAGAATGCAATTTGTAAACATCTTTTTTTTTTTTTTTCATTTTACTCAACAATAACCTTTTTAGTGCTAAGAGGGTGGCATATGCATCTTTTCCCTGATGAGTCACTTGGGTATACCAGGTTGCGGTTTAATCATGTATGGTTAAACAGATTTAGAGTCATATTTAAATATAAGATATCTTTCAACTTAGTTATAATAATTCCATGTATAGTGGATCCCTGCTTTTGTGGTTCACTATCTGGATATCCAACTTTTAACATATTTTTCTGCAGAAAGTAACTTTAAAATATTGATGAGAAATCTGCCTATATTTGGAATTTTTTTTTAAGAAAATCTAAAATAAAAAAAAGGACACTTAAGCACTGAAATATCTAAGCACATCACTACTGAACATGATATTGGTTGCCTGTTTGAAAATCCAGAAGCACCATTACTTTTTCTTCATTGGCTGTAGCCACAAGAGCAAATCTTATATAATAACCCTCTTCAAAATGATTTCCACTACATGTTTACACCAATGAATGTCCAAAAAATATTTGACATTTTAAATAGTTAAGTGTTAATTTAACCTATTCTGTGTGGTCTCGTAGAAACCGGAGGTCCGTGTTTCAACCGCAGACAAAGTTTCACAACACACACTAAGGCTGAATTTTATTTCTTTATATTTCTATGTTACATTTTTAAAAGAAAATATCAGCAAATAAAGTGGTATAAAACTGCCCAGTTGCCTTACGCAAACCGAGAATTTACACTATGTACTATACCTTAGCACCTTAGCTGTCATAGTTAGTTTACGGAATTACAAGATAATGAAATCCATTATTGTGGAACATTGGTACATTGACAACCTTTTACACTTCTTTTAATGCATAAAATCAAATTTAGATGCCAGTGAGTAACAAGCATTTGCAGATAATATAAAAATAACAGTGGAACTGAGAGAATTGTTTGAAAGCAAAAAACGGAACATAATGCACTGTAGGGAGGAACGTATTCACAGTCTTCAACTTGATCAGATGAATTTCTTTCAAAAACAAACTTGTTGCTCCCGCTGGGGTTTTGCATCCATGCCAGCCCCTACTGTGTTTTCCTTCCTGCTGTGAACGCCTTCCTTTCCCCCCAAGAGCTCTGGCCAGTCTGTGTGTCCCTGTTCGATCCTCCTTTTCAAAATATTGAAAAAGGACTACACTTAAACCGTTAAGACCATACCTTTAATCGTCACGGGCAAAATCCTTTCGCCAACATTAACAAAAGAGTGTTGGAAGTGGGAGTGATGATGACCTTCTGTTTTCATATAGATTAACCTCACATAATGAGTGAGACATCTTAAAGTCTGTTGCACAGAGGGAAAAAAAAAATATCACAAGAAAATTTAAAGCACTGAGACAAGCCTCAAAGTCAAGTCTTAAATTGCTTTCTGATTGAAGAAATGTGCTGCAGCTTCTAAAGCCATATGGCAGTGCCTCTTCCAACAGGTTAAATGAAGCAAGTTGATTGCTAGGCACAGTAAAGAAAGCAACACATCTCATTATTCAGCTGGCGTTAGGCAGTTGGTACACGTTTTTGTACTGCATCTGAAGTGATGTCTGGGAACCAGCTTGTCTGATTTGGTAAACATGTAATAGGTCACAAACTGAAGAGATAGATCACAAGTCGTTCCCTGAGAGAAAATGTGCTGTAGACAAGTTTGAGCAAAAGTAAATCCGCTTTTAAAAATGGGACAGAGAATAAATTTGATTAAAATACAATGAATCTCTGTCATGAAGGATCCTGCTGGAGGATAGCAGAAAGAATGTGACATTAATCAAGAATCGAAAATCATAACAGAAATTATTTGAATTATTGGGTCAGAATCTGTTTAAACCCTTCTTTGAATTCCACGTTTTTGTTTTTACACGTAACGCAGTTGTGGTTTTGCCGCTGATAATGTATTCTCTTTCATAATTTTACATGAGAGAAAGGCCTTGATCACATGAAATGTTAATAGGGAGATACTCCTTGTTTATGTGCATGTAAGGCTGGGGCATGAATAACTATGTGCTATTTTGATTTTTTTTTTCCATCTTTGTATTTGTGGGTAAGCAATTAAAATAAGTGGGTCGCTGATAAGAGAGCTGGTGCTCAGACGCAGACAAACGTTAATACAGTACAATATTGTTATTTTTTCTGTGCAGAAGGTTTCTGCTTGGTTTTTATTCGGATGTGATACTTAAAAAGACTAGGAATGCACATGATCTTCCATTTATGGTTATTCTTATCATTATGCAGCATGAATAAAAGATACAGAGCAGGTAGTTGGCCTGTTGCCCTATAAATAGTATCTACAAGCAGGCAATATTAAAAATTTTTGTTCTTGTAACAATGCTCTCGTACTGTGTAATACTGAAGCAGAGATTCAAGAACAAGCAGAGCTAAAAAATACAGTACATAATTGGAAGTATTCATACCCCCAAAACGTTTTAACACTTGTTATAGTACATCAGAAATGTCAATGAATTTTTGTTTGTATTATATGTGACATGTCAACAAAAGTAGTGCATAACTGCAGAGAAATTGAACAGAATATTTTCCTTTTGTATTATTTTACAAATATAATTCTTTAAAAATAATCCTTACATTTGTATTTCTCCGTTATATGTAAATAAAATCTAGTGTAGGAAATGTCCACTTGTGTGTAATTTAATCTCAGTATATATTCAGCTATTCTGCACAGGGTAGGAAAGTTTACTAGAGAACATTAGTGAATAAACAACATCGCAAAGACAGATGGTCAGCAATAACTGGAAGATAGCAACAAAGTTTGAACATTTCATAGAGGAATCCACTCAGGAATTGAATGTATAGGGCACAACTGCACATCTACCAACAAAGTCCTATCTTACCTAAAAGGACAGAGAAAACGCCCATACTAACTATGGAGGAGATGCAGATATCCACAGTAATTACAGTTTACTAAATGTTGTATACAAACAGCCTTTTGCAATTGCAATTTTTATCAATAAGAACAATATTATGCTTGATGTAAGGTCCAACTGATATTAGGGTGACGACTGTGAGCCTAAATATTGTGCAACTATTCCAGGCTGCCGGCATGGATAAGTGACAAAAGGAAAGGCAGTGCTGAAAGAAAAAACTATGAGAAGTCCTTATTGCAGTATGCCACTGACTAAGCACAAAACTTTCTGGTCTGCATGTCAACCACCATGAATGAAATCTAAATCTGTACAACTCTTAACACACTATTTCTCCATTGGTAATCACCTTGGTAGCTGTATTATGTTGTTGGAATGCTTTTCTTCAGACCTGGAAAGATTTGATGTAAAGATGGAAAAACCTACATAATACAGATGACATAAGCCTGGAAATACAGGTTACTAGTTACAAATGGGTGGGTGAGGGGGTCGAAAAGATCATAGTGTGTTAGAATGCCCTCGGTCAAAGTCCAGGCCTAAATTCAATTGGGTATCTGTGGCAAGGCTTGAAATAGATGTACATAGAGATTATTATTCAGTCAGACTGAGACTTTCAGTCTCTATCCAGTGTGTACAATTACAACAATTACAAAGCAAGTGATTTTGACCATGCATCATTAACATGGTCAAAATGTTAATGATACATTATGTTTCATTAACAATTTTGCATGCAAATTATTATTGTACACAAACATATCAGGTAATGTGTGTTGCTGTAATGAGGGAGGGTGTGGCCTAAAGATTTTAAAGACTATGAATATGAGGACTGAGACTGATACTAAAGAAAGGGGGGATAATTCAAATATATGCCAGACTTTTTTTTTTTAAACAAAGTGTCCACTGCTTGGTGTTATTACTCAAATAGTAGCACCTTTATCAATAAATAGCACTGGGCCTCCCAGATAGTGACTGTGGTTTGAGAAGACTGACAGCTGGTTGGACCTGTACAACATCCCAAGGCAAACTGATTACCACCCTCCATCAGTACATGGGCTGTCACTGTTATTGAGGGACTGTCAGACTCATTCTCAAGGCCATCAATATCAAATGTGAGCATCAGTCCATGTAAGGCAGCTGGGAGCATCAAACATCCTCTTTCATTAACCCATTAACCTTGTTGTTAAATGCTCAATAATTAAGGTCTTTGGTCTCAATGGAATCACTAAGAACTTTCTACTTCCTAAAAATAGTCCTGATGTGTTGTTTTCTACACTTCTTGTGCAGAACTGTGGACAGGTGCATTCAAATACAAACAGGTGAACTGACGAACAAATAGATGGGCATTTCCCTGCATGTTTAAGATCGTCAAGTTAACAGCCCATCCTCTCGATGCCTGGAGTACAGGCAGCTTCTTCGCTCTTATCCAAACAAACAGGGACTTACATTTTCTCTCGGCTTCCTGTCTCACAGCCCTGTTTCCTAGGTAACCATGTCAGATGAATTGAGAGGGGGACTGACGCCCTCCAGAGAGCCAATCCTCTCTCATCCAAAGTTTGTCTCACTTTAGGTCATGTGACATTTGTTCCCATGACAACCAGGTTGGAGGGCAGTCTGGGTATCTCTTTGATCAACGAAAGGAAAAAAAAAAAAAAAGGAGCCCAGACATGCCAAGGAGCAACCTTGAAATCAAGGAGGAGATGCAGATACACAACAGCTCTTCATCGATATATAGGATAGGCTCATGTAGGATCAGTCACCAAAGCTTTCATGGAGATGAATGAAGAGGTTTGTGGCACGAAAAATACTAGATGTGAAGTTTGTTATATAAAGAATTGAACATAGCAAAGAATTAGTTCTAACAAGAAATAATCAGTGTAAGGTTTTGTTGTTCAATCTCAAAAAACAGCTTGAAAAAACTGCCAAAATCACAATAAAAGGAACTCACCTAAGAGCAAATTATAAAGACTGACTGGATGTCTTTCTTGTCCAGTCACAGCAGCATTACTCACCAGCTACAAAATCACAAAACAGATTTTATTTTGTGAGCAGGTGGCCTTAAAGGTCTTTTGGTCTATGATAAGCATTTGGCCTTTCTAAGCCTTTGAGCTCCACACAAACAAAGCCCCATCCCAAACCTCTGGGCCGAGGTAAATGGTTGACTTTTCCAAGCCTTTTAGTCGGCACAAAGCTGTTGGAAAGCGTCCATCAGATAAGAGTTTCCCACGGGCATCCCTTCAATAAAATATGTGACGGGCAACAAATTGGCTTCAGACACCTGTCGTAACGCAGGGAAAGGTTGGTAATTTCACTGCTTCCATGTTCATCTTAGACGGCCGGTAATAGCCGTACATTATTAATAATCAAGAGTCGAAGAAGTAGTCAGGAGCAAGAGCAATATTCATATGCAATATTGTCTCCCCTCAGGTCATATATGCATCAACTAAAGAATGTTGTGTTGCCAACAGAGGCAGCTGAAGCAGAATTACAGCTGCCGTGTTGTCTGCAAACACTGAAAAGGCAATGCACTCTTTGATTCCTCACACAGCCTTGCCAGGGAAAAAAAGAAGGCTAAGTAAAAAGTATCTAGCTGGGCCACAGTGTAAATCTTAATCAAAGTCAGACTAAAACAGACTCCCACTGAAGATCTCAAAGAAATTTCATTTTACAGTACTCTCCATTTAGGGGTGATGGACCATATAAGCCAAGATTTAGTTAAATGTTTTAGCCTTTTCTGCCACATATTTCATCTGGTGATGTGCCAGAACTTTCAGGAAAAAAAGCAAATGTTATTTTTTCATTCCTCATGTAGAAACTGTTATTAGCATTAATATACTGATCAGAGCAATATTATGCTTAATGTAAGGTCCAACATGAAAAACAGGTGAATCACTATTTTTGGTGACCAACAGACCCTCACTGAATCATTAATTGAAAGGGACAAAAATAGTAATAGTGTAGCGTTGTGTGCTATTTGGCCTAATTTAGCTTACCTGTGAAACACCAACCAGCTTTTAAACCTCAGCTTGCTTCTGTGGCTCATAATGGCCACTATTACATCTGGTTTACTCTTGTACAAATTCTCCTGCCACTGTTCATTCAACATGTGCCAGTTTTCCTTTGAAGCAGGACTATATAACTTTTATAAAAAAAAAAAAAAAATATATATATATATATATATATATAAATCATACATATTTTCATATACAGGTCTTAGAATACAAACCAAGACATAGAAAAAGTCACATTTTCTTTTTTGCAACATTTTAAAAGTCTGCTCAAAATTTGGTAGACAGTTGGATAGAAACAGCCATGCGGATGAAGAGCAAAGTCAGATTTTAATTTCCAACAGGACTTGGAACCAGCCAATGTACCAAAAGTACCTGCTTTAATAATCATAGTATCTGTGCTACATCAGCAAAATCCTCCATTTTTTTTAATTATCTTTATAGTCTGGCTTCATCTTTTTTAGGGTTAAGGATAATCTTTTTATGCCAAAGGAACACTGACTAGATGTTTAGTGTACATACTGTACAGAAATTACACATAAAAGATGCATTTTGTTGGTGCTATGTCATATCTCCGTTTCCTCCGAAGCTGAATTGCTTTGTTTTATAATAAGCCAAGTGGTAAACCAAAGGCTAACACTTGAAAACTTAATTTTCCCTTTTTGAATTGAAAAATTGAAATAATCAAAAAAAAAATTTCATGGATGTTTCAATCTACTCAGATGCATCTGAAACTCTTAGGTCAAATCTTTACTCTGTTTTGTGAATTTGAAAGCAAAAAACGACAAGCACTGAGCTTCAGATCTCGATGCTCTTCAGTACGTCGCTCGTTCTAACCAGGTCAGGTTCCACAGGTCAGAGCAAAAGGATGCCAGTCTCCTCAAAAACGAATAAAACGCAAAAAAAAAAAAAAAATATTTGCAATAACTTTCACTGGTGAGCCGCAGTATTCAGCACGGCTTATAGCCACAGGGATAATGTTTTATGGACAGAAGAAACTAAAGCAGACTGCTGTGAGAGGGAAGCCTGCACCAGGCAAAGTTCGTGGTGTGAGGAGAACATGGAAAGAATGCCAAAAAAATCCCTGAGAAACCATCATCTAGACCCGGTTTGAGGAGGAGATCTGGGTCTCCATGGTGGACAGAAAGATAAAACAGATAGCCAGTAAAAAGAAATATGTGGTCCTTCTTAATTTATCTCACCCAGTGGTGAGATAAATTTCATTGGCAAATTTTAGACTCATTAAATCTGTTCTCATTACTGCCAGAGGTGTAACATGGCTTCCATAGATAGAAGAGAAGTAGATGCTACCTGCAGAAAGTTTAGGACTTAATATCAGCCTAGAGTGGGCATGTCAAACTGAGACGTTTTGCACTTTGCAGGCCCTTTTGTGTGTGATTATAGCCACTGACTGTAAGGCAGCTAATTTGGGATTAAACGTGATTTTGTGACCAGATTTTATAATCAGGCAACAGGCTTGGGACCAATATGGTATCAGTTTATCTAGTCTTGAACCAGGCATTGTTTATTATTTCAACATTGCAGGATGTATGCAGATTAAACTGCTTTTATTTGATCGATAAAATAATATTTAGCACACAACTGTTAATTTGAAGGTTCTGTTTATGTGGTACTCTAGTCTGTAATGGGTGGTGTAAATATAAAAAGCTACAGTGGGCCTGTTTGGCACATGTGGCCATGAGAAAAGTTTTGTTTTATACAACTTTTTTTATACAACTGTGACTCAGTGAATAATATTATGTCATGTTTATTTTTTATCTTTTTCTTATTTTGTTTGTTTTATCCTTTTACTGTGGACCTTTTTTGTGTCTGGAATAAAGATATGAATGAATGAATAAAGAACTGAAGAGCTTGAACTGTTCAGACTAAATGTCTTCTGGAGTCAATATGTTTGTATGTGAGCTTTTAGCTTAGGAAAAAAACAACAAAAAAAAAAAAACAGACCTTTGATAAAATGTATTTTTTTCCCTAAATGTTCTGTTAGTGGCTGGTTATGATTCACAGTCAGCAGATAAGCTTAAACATGAGCATCCGCCACCTTGTTCCTGTAACTGTATGACACTTCCCAGCAGTTAGCACAGTGATAGTGACCCAAGGTGCAGAGTGGACGTACACAATACCCGGTGCGAGCAGTCGGCGCTGCGCTGTCATGGTGGTGCTTTCCTGTTGCCAGGTGGAGAGGGAAGGTGGAGGGAGCCGGCGGCCATTAGCAGCGTCGGCTGTTGGAAGTGAAAAGAGAAGAAATGTGGGGCAGCTTTGCCGCTCGTTTGAAGTGGAGACAGCTTGTTTGTGAAGTTGATGCTCAGCTATCAGCTTTCATGTCCTGCTCTCATGTGACCTGGGGAGACCTTGACTTCATAAACCATACTGACTATATCCCCCTAAAAAAAAAAAAAAGCCACAATCTTATTCCAGCACTTTTGGGACTTGGAAGCCCGAAGCTTTATGAAGTGAGATGAATGGACGAGCTGTGAGAGTTTTAGGGGGCCGACTTTCAAACATTATCCACATTTTGATTTCCTTACCTGAGGAATAAATAAGAGCTGTAAGGGGAATGAAGTGACAGCTAATTTCAGGCTGCATAACAATAGCAACGCTGTGACATTTGATCACGATTCTTTTAATGATACTGTCACACTCCATCAGCATTCCCTGTGTGACACCGTAAATGATCGTGTGATTAAACATGAATTAAAAGTGAAACCATGAAATTGTGAGTCCTCCCACCACCTTCTCTAAAGTTGAAACCCAGCTGCGCTTAACAGGAGGTTGTTTTTTTTTTTGACACAACTGCTGATCCAGCTCTCGGGGATGAGGGCTTGAGAGTCTTAGAGGTTTTTTCTTTTTTTTTTGCCGCCTCTGCATTTCTACAGAGGGAATTGGCAGATTATTTGGTCAACCTCGATCGGTTCCACCACAGCTTAGAGGGGATACACGCTTGCTGACTAATATTGCCCAGAAATCCATCAAAGTCAAAGGGGCCTGTCCCCACTTTTAAACCTTGTGTGTTCCAATCAAGCACACGGCGCATCAAAGCCATCGCCAACGAAGGCCGCACCCCGCCTGCGCCCGACGCTGACAGATCCCAAAGAAAATAAATTATGCTGTCTGTGAGCATGAGAGTGCCTACTGTAATGTCGAAGGAGGCGACAGTCAGCTTTAATCTTTAAAGCTCCCATATGACATAATGCACTTTTCTTTACTAGTTTCATATACTTAAAATAAAAAAAAAAAAAAAAAAACGTTAATAGCTGGATTTCACCTTCTCAAGAGCTTTTTGCCATGTGGTCACAAGAATAGATTGCTGTTGTTGTGCCTGACGAGTTGAACAATGTTAGTGCCCCATGAAGTTTTTACCACTTTGTTGTGTTATGGTTTAGAAATGTGTATGTAGTTTGTTGGGATTTTGTGTAACAGACCAATGTAAAGGTGTCTACGAGGTCACATTCACACCAGCCTGTTTAGTTTGATTTAATCCAACTCCAGTTTGTTTCCCTAGATCGTCCAGTAGGTTTGGGGAGGTGTACCAAAAAAGCTAACGCAGTTCAATTAACCAAACCTTGGTCTCGGTTCGGTTTAATGAACTCTGGTGCAGTACGAATGCACATGTGAACGTCAAGCAGACCGGAGACTGCTCCAAAAGCAGGAAGAGGACTAAAGCGCAGGGTATTCTGGGTAAATACAACCAAAACAAATGTGTGAGTCTAACGCTAGCGGGAGAAATGGTTTGTAGTCTTTTATCAAAGACAACAAAAAAAATCCTACAGCCGCTAAAATCTTACTCTACTCTATTTGTATTTACATTTCCAGAACAAGGAAGTCGCACTCAGTGTCTTCTTCAGAAGTTTTAGTGTTTTAAACATAAGAAAATGTGGAAAACTTTCATGAGGTTGGAATACTTTGGTAAAGAACTGTGTCCAGGTCCTTTTTTTAAGTATTGGGAAGTCTTGCAATAATAACAAAGAAAAGTCATTTTTGATTGCTGTAGCCTAATCTCAGGCTAAACAATGCACAATGGGGTTAGGGAAGAATAATGTCCTCCTTCATATTTATACATAGGAATAATAGTTTATACGAATATTAGTAAAACGTTTAATCTAAACTATATAAAATGTCAAGTAAGACATGGAGAGCATATCCAGTGCAGGATATGTTAAAAAATGTATGTAAATTTCCATATGTTTTTGTTCCATCATTCGTATTTTTGTCTTGTAGAGCACACCTTTTACTCCCGTGTTACTTCTTTGTTTCATATATTCCCCACAGCTCTTCATTGTAACAATATGACCAGTGGCTTTTTGTGCAGGAGAGGCTTTACTGACACATCATACAGCAACTTTTATGGGACTACCCGCAGAGCACGAAGAAGCACAGTGTATTAAACCGGGCAATGGTGATATCCATCATGTCTGATTTGGACTTCTATGTGTTTTAGAGAATGCTGGTGAAAGAAAACCCAGCTGTGCTGTGAGGAAGTGACTCTGCCGTGCAGACTGGAGGAGGCAGATGATGACAGAATCAGAGATGACTCTGGGACAAAGAGGTCAGGATTCTGCTTCATAGATCCAGGGCCATGCAAAGATAAGCACATGCCTAGAACTTCTCTGTGTTTTGTCACATTACAACTCCTGATTTTACTGTATTTTATGAGGTTTTATTCTGCTAGATCAACAGAAGATGAATTACTGTTCAGCAATGCAAAAAAAGGACATGAGCTTTTCTTTTTGTCAAATAAAAATCACAAATGTGGCATGTGCATGCGCTTTGCCTGAAACATATGAACTGTTTAATTCATATCAGTAATAAACTGAACCTGACTACATTGTTTGATAACTATGATCATTTGGAATGTATGATAACAAATTAATATGCAGTCATACAACAAGGAACCTCTTTTGTAAAGTTCTCTGCATTGACATGTTGTGAATGCAGAGGCGCCATATGGGGGCGGGGGGACAATTCCAAGGGCCCCTGACTGGCAGGGAGCCCTTCTGTAAAAAGTAGTTTATTTCTTTCTTATAGAAATATAAAAAAAAATTGAGGGCCCTGTCAATTACAAAATTAATCATATAGTGTATTGTAAAAAAATTAAAATTAAATGTTACCACTCCCAGACCAAAAAGCACACAACCATATTTGCACTGAACACCCCTCTGGATCTGCATGAAATGGTTTGTTCCTGCTTCAGAAGCAGACAGTGGAAGATAAGAACCCAAGAAAAATTATAAAGTCAGGGTTTCAAATCGAAAGAGAGAAAAAAGACAAGAGTGTCAATTAATAGCCCAGTTTTTCTCCCAAGAGAGGTGGGTAGATTATCAACCATTTAGCATAGTTAGCTTAGCTACAGACTGTATGCCTCCATTTCTCTAGCATTTAATGAATGAAGGAAAAAAAATAACAACATATTCATATATTTAACTTGTCCCTGTACCTTTTATCACACTTAACAACAGATGAGTCAGTCAGCAGCAGCTCTAACCCTGATACCAGCATAATGCCTCCCCTCTGTCCCAGTGAAAAAGGTGAGCAACACTATGTTCAGTGACAAGCAGGTTAGCATCATTCCAGGGAGTTTATTTGGATTTTTCCTATCTCTCTACTCTTTTCACAGTTACACAACAAAAACAATGTATTTATTACTCAGAAATTCAAACAATCTTTATAAAATCTTCCATTAGCCCCTCTAGCAGTCAGTGAATGAGGTTGATTGGTCAGAACGGTGCATTTCTTTAGAAAGCAGTTGTATCTCAGGGAGGAGTTGGAGGAGACTGATCTTTTCACAGATGCTATGAATTTAAATTTTTTGTCATGGAGCCCAAGATTCCTAGCAGCGCCCCTGTGTGAATGGCTGCTACATAAAGCTATGCTAAATAGAAACTTATGCTAGCAAGTTTATCATAACTGAACATCAATTTTGTTTATGCTACACAGTTCTTTGAAAAGTATTACAACTCAATAACATAAATTCCATTTTAGCATATTTTCATTTTAACAAATTTTGTTTGAGCATAAAGTGTGCTTTAGCATAAATTACTTTTTAGCATCAATTTCACATTAGCACAAATTCAGCAATTTAGCTAAAATTCCACTTATACATAAATTCTGTGGTGGGTCTTATTTTTGCGTTGCGACATTTGTTGCTGTGTTGTGCCTTTTGTTGTTGCTGCTTAAGCATTTTGTTGAACCTTCTGGGCCACCATACTTTATAAAGCGAGTAGCCATCTTCTGCAAGTGTCTAGGATAAGCTACGTTTTGTTTTTCTTTTTTCTGTGCAGTATCTCAACTAATTTTACAACTCTTGAGCTGCCGAGTCTCTCCTAAGCCATTCATAATTCATTCCGTCCACTCATTAAAAACACATTATTGTAAGGATGAATATGCTGGCATCGCTCAGTAAATATTAAAGCTCTATTCTCTAAACTTTAATGAAGGCCAGCAAAAAACATTTACCAAATCACTGGAACGTGCAATGGATCGGCGATCCTCAGCGTCGTTAATATCCCACCACTTCGAATTTAAAGCGACAGTGGAGCAATTCTTCATTCCTAATTAATAGTAAGTGGATATAAAAATAGCCCGGGACACACGTTAGAAACAAAGAATCCATTATTCTTTTTGGCTGAGGGTAAATTAAAGCAGAAAGGCGCTATTTATTTTTAATTCTTTGAAACAACATGTCAAGGTGAAACGTGCCTCTAAATGCCTGGGATACTTTAAGTATTCCCTTCTCACCTGCAGTCACTCCCAATAGTTAACTCTCTTACTCTGCCAAAAAAAAAAAAAAAAAGCAGGTATATACACACGTGTAATTGCGTGGGTCTTGCGGTTGTGGGTAGCTGCACGTGACAGTGGAAGCAGTTATTCAGCACAGGTCCCGCGGGTTGGCTGTCTGCTCGTTTGTTAATGACAAGCATTTGGGGGAGTCATCATTTCCCCTGGCACTAATTAAGAGCAGACTCATTAAAACCTTTGCAATACATCCTGTGTTAACTTTGCAGGTCTTTCTTTTTCTTCTTTTTTACACAATTTTTTTTCTCTTAGTTTTTTTGTTTTTTAGTGACATCACGCCCTGCGACAGACTGGTGACCTGTCCAGGGTGTACCCCGCCTCTCACCCGGAATGTAGCTGGAGAGAGGCACCAGCACCCCTCCCGACCCCATTAAGGGACAAGGGTGAACAGAAAATGGATGGATGGATAGTGACATCACAGTTTTTCTGAGGGAAGACAGTCAGAAGTCCTTTGATTGGTTCAGCTTGTAGGGACAGGAGTGCTCACACGGTTCACGTCGGCGAGTTCCGTTTATCGTACGCAAACAACAGACAAGGCAAAGTTTTTGCTCCAAATACGCCTCGACGGCGCTGGACGGCGAAGGAGTAGTGGTAAATATTTAACACAACTTTTGGAAGTAATGAGAGGAAAACTCCTGGCTTTGATTCCGGCTAAGCTCACCAACAGTGGGAGGCATCTGAGCAGACATCCATTTAGGAGCGCAATCTGTCTTAAAAGCCCGCGCCTCTTAATCCGAGCAACCATTTTGATCCGTCCAACTGTTCTTCCTGTGTGTGTTTGTGTCTGCTGCCAGGTCAGATGTGTGTTTCTCGGTGCCTGCCAGTGTCCGTGCTCTGCTGCCTGAGCTCACGTTTTGTTTCCTGTTAGACAGTTGCTGCCTCCTGTCAGTTTTTGTTTTCCATTCCAATCGGGGCGAGAAATGTTTTTTCTTTCCCCTTCGACTAGAAGATGGAGACGCCAACAAACTATACTGGTGCTCTAACCTCTAAAGGTTCAGCTTAAAGCGATTATCTTACGTATAGAAGCACACTGGAGGATTTACAGTTGTGTGAACGAATGATTTGTTTTTAAATTTTACAAAGATATGCTAAGAATCATACAGATTTGTTGGAAGTCGATGTGAAAGCCAGTTGCTGCCTTGATGGGACATTTTTCAGCAAAAATAGATTTAAAGTCTTATGAACTTGGCCTGCTTGGTTTCAGCTGGTGTCCTGGCTGTGTCTTTTTGTGTTGTTCAATTTTATTACAAAAAACTTCAGTTTTTTGCGGGTCTAAACTGTAACAGCACTAAATCTTACCAAGTATTTTTGGTCTAGTTTCTAGTGCAAACATCTTAGTGTGCTTGACATAATACCAAACTAACTTACATGTGACTTTTCAGTAAGATATAGGAGTTTGTTTTAGCCCAGCAATTCCTTAATATTAATGAAAACTACAAGTAATAAGTGCAATAATCTGCCAGTCAAAATGTCTTGTTCCACTAACAGATTATTTTTATTATAGCTGTACACTTTCATCAACATTAATAATGTATTTACTTAAAACAAGCTTCTTTATTATGGTGAAAAGTTGCATATAAGTAATTTTGTGTCATTTCAAGTATTCAAGAATGTAGTGCAGATTTCAGTTTTTTGCCCATCTGACTTTTTCCACGGCATCTTGAGCAACACAGTTCCAATCTTTTCACGCCACAAAAATTAAATAAATGAATAAATACACGTGGTACTAAATCTGATATCTGTCCGACTGTTTTCCAAGCGGCCGCAGACAGAACGGCCAGGTAGCATCTGATCAGACATTTACATCACCGACGTCGGACATGCGTCATAATTCTGGACCAGAAGAAGCCAGACAAGGCAAATCCAGGAGTGAACAATGGCTGGAAATTATAATTATGAAATTATATAATAAGAATGTGTCACTGAAGCGCAACACATCACAATCCTTGTTGGAAATTGCAATTTATAAATTTGCAGGTATAAATTGAATATTGTCTTGAATGATCATGTGCTTCACCTGAAGCTCATTTTATATATATATATATATA